>JAQFZP010003336.1:0-10548 GCA_034695745.1 Geophilus truncorum | reverse complement strand
TTATCGTAGTTTCACAAATGACGTCATTTCAACAATCGTTGTTTAAGTCAACCCAACATGGCGGCGGTTTTCCATAACTAACAAGAAGTCGCTGTTACAAGATACTTGTCAGAAAATGCCTTTACCCGTTGCTTTACAAAACCGATTACTTAAAAGAGGAATTATCAAGCAAAATAAAAACGAAGAGGGTAATTCTATTAAGTGGTTATTAACCCTATTTACATAATATAAGGTCTGTTTTGCACATAGAACCCGAAGAAGAAATCATAGCTGAAGATTACGATGACCATCAATCATCAACAGAGCTCGACAAACCGCAAGAAAATTATTTTCCGTTAGACACTAATAAAGAAAACAAACAGGCAAATGGTTGTCCAAATAAATGGAATATATATCATGACTGCTCGACTTACTGTTTGTCACATTGGGGAGACGGATTTAAAACACCCAATGCACAGGATGAAAAAAAACGAATGAGAATGTTAATGAAATACCCTTTGCCTGAAAACTGGCAAGAAATTTACGATCCTGGAACGTATGAACTTGTTTCAAATTTAAGAGAGATCTGAATTAAAGTTTTAATTTTTTTTTAAATTTTATTTTAGGGGAAGATATTATTACTGGAATATTGAAACAGATCAAGTATCGTGGTTATCACCCAAACATCCTCGTGCAAAAATATCTTTGTCAGCAGCACAATTAAGAGGTGAATTTATACAAATTGATGTTTCTATTTACAATTTGAATTCTTATTGTTGTTGTTATTTTAATTTCAGACTGTATGAAAAAAGAAGAGCAAATCAAGAAAAGCAAGGAAAAAGTTGAAGAGATAATATTAATAGAAGGTGATGATAAACGAAACGAAGATCGATATGAAAGACGACGAGAACGTAGTGATCGCGATCGCGAGAGGGATAAAGCAAGAGGTTGGCGAATTAAATTGAGAAAATAAATTCTTATTTAATGTTTTTCTTTGTGGAATTAAAGGGAGAAAACAAAGAGGAGAAAATAATCTCGATCCCATGGATCCAGCATCTTATTCTGACACACCGAGGTAATGTTTATCGATTATTTCATTCGTCGTTTTGTTTAATTATTTTAAATTAATAATTTTTAGAGGAACGTGGTCATCAGGGTTGGAACGAAAGGGTGAAGCGAAAACGGGGGCAGATACAACAGCGTCTGGACCTTTGTACCAAATGAGACCGTATCCTAGCCCCGGTGCAGTTTTGAGGGCGAATGCGGAAATGCAAAAAGATAAAAGTTGAATCAATTGAATTGAATCGATATTTAGGAATGTAGATAATGTAACTCGAACCTTAAATTGACATTAAAATAAAGCTGAGTTCTAAAGTTTACGGTTTGCTCACGAGAGGGCAGCACAGCATTAGGCTTATCCACGAGCACATTTTTCGGTCTCATTTTATTTGTTGTTTCACTGGTTTTACTATTATAATATCCCGCATCGATGGCTGCTAACGGGTATTATAATTACCTAAAACTTATAGCGAAAGACACAACTTACGCTAAGCGAATGGCTCGACTTAGTGCTCGAATATTCGGCGAAGTTGTGCGGTCCACCGATGAAAGTTCGATGAGGGTAACGCAAATATTCATCGATATTCCTCGTCTAATGTCTAAAGCATGAGTATTTTTTTTTTTAAAGGTTGTTAAGCGGTTTAGTGCAATCCCAGTTGATAAGAAGTCAGAAGTTATAAATTATTATCCTCCTCACCCAACAATAAATGCATTGGTCAAGGAATTGAGAGATCTCGGACTGTACAGGTAAATTTGAATACGAAAGAAATAATTGCATTACCTATACTAAAATTCTCTCATTTTTTGCATTTGTATAATAGGGATGAACACATGGATTTTAGAGACGAAATGAATCGTATTAAAGCACTGCGAGGCAAACGAATATGGTCAAGAGTGAAAGGAAAAGGAAAGGGAAAAGAAAAAGAGAAATAAGCATTTAATAAGCATTTATATAAAAGTGAAGTTTTGTTGAAATAAATTCAAATACTAAACTCTGAGTTTGCAGTATCAGTTTCTGGGACATCGTGTAATTTGACTAATTTCACGTCTAATTGATTCATCTCCGGATACAATTTATCTTCTCTGTTGTGAACGAAAGCCTCCCGAGCCCTGTTGTATCTGTACTCCACTGATGCAATTTCCTAAAAAAAAAAAAAAAAAAAAAAAAAAAAAAAAAAAAAAAAAAAAGGATTTTCTAATAATTATTTTTAATGATAGTAATGTATATTTCATAACCGACCAAATCGTTATTTAAATCCACTCTCGCTCTGGCTTTCCATTGTACAATCGAACTCATACTTTCGTGTTTGCTTCGAATTACTTCGATTTTTATGTTACTTATATACTGCTTTAACTGGGTATGAGCTTGTTCTGAATTGTCTATAATTTATCGATAAAGTTAAAGATACCTATTAAGTGATGGTATGAAATTTAGTTAATTACCTGTATTTAAGTACATGTTGAATAATCCAGAATCAATGTCATAATAATTTAAATACAGACTTCTTCTGTGTAATGCATCTTCTACCATTTCTTCGCCGAGTTCCATCAGCGTTGCCAGTCGGGTTTTATGAATATTAATGTCGCCTGGCATAAGTATTACCAAGAACAGGCGGAAGTTTGTTAAGCGCAATGTCAAAGCCGCCTAAAAAATTCACATTAATGAGAGAAACATTTAAAATCAATATTATTACCTCTAATTCCATATGTGCAATCGGATACTTTCCGGCGTTAGCAATTTCATCCACTTCGTCCCAAGTTATACCGAACTGTTCGCCGTAAAAATGTGTTGTTTGAATAAATTCACCCTGTCAAAAATATTTAAAATTTCGGTACTCGGTTTAATGTGTAAGGTTGTTTCAAATAAGTTGCACAGTCGTATGATCCTAGACACATTTCGAACCTGGTATAATCGTATATTAATATACGGTACACAGATGTTCTTAAGGAGAAAGATATTTTATCCCATAACTTCCGAGGTTGTGGAATTTTATGCACATACCATAACTAATTTAAAATTAATTGGAACCCCTAATTAACGTATTGGATGGGTCAAAACCCACAGTTTCCATAACGTCATTAGTGTGACCTATACTAGATCCCACAACTGTTTCCAAGTATCCCATGTTGAAACCCAGAATTCCCTCAATGATATCATAGCAACCAACAGATACGGTACCCACAAATTCTCACTGAATTTGTGAATAAAATTTGTGGGAATTTTTTCAAGGCCATTACATTTCTTACTTTGATGTTTCAATACTGTACCTGTACGTAGAAATCTTTAAATTAGACAGAATTAATAGTTAACGCCTCCTTTATCCCCTTACAAAATGTCTACGGTACTATAAAAAATTCAATTTAAAGTTTGTTTTCACTTGTGTCTGCAGTGAAGCTCCACGACTTCGCAAGTGTCTCGAATTATTCAGTTTTAAAAAGCTGGTGCAACATATTTGAAACAGTCTGTATACACAGATTTCAAATTCATTCAAAATACGCTTTGTTGTAATTGTTCAAATCGTCTAGTAGAAATATGGTGATAACGTTTTCCAATAATTTCATCCGCAGTTTGCAACGGTCCTGTAGTGTACGACACCCTAATAAATAAAATTATCCATAATCACGAATTAAATCATTTATTCTTTGAAAATACGCTTCGCTCAAGAAATCTGGAAAATCTTCCAACATTTTGAGAATCAAAAATGATTTCAAAGAACCTAATGGTCCAATTAGAATAATAAAAGGGTACGATAAGAACCTCTGACCCGGAGTACTGGAAAAGTAAATTAAGATTAATAATTAAACGGTTTACCATTAACTAAATGTTAACTTTTTAATAATGATTGTACCTCGATCGCACTTTAAGTGGCTGCAAAAAAGTGTACACTGAATTGACGAAGCGATCCCTGATTGAAACAATATCAATCTGAGGAGAAACATGCGAAATTGCTTTAACCTTAAAAGACAAACGTTCATTATATTTGGATTTTTTTTAGTGATGAAAATTAAAACCTTATCCGACACTGATAACTGATGGCCGTCTAGTACTAAGATAGCGGGCTGAGTGGCCAAAATAATGTCATTGTACAGTTTATTTTCGCAAATTGGGTTATCTCTCATGTAAACAGTTCTTAACGAAGGCATTTTTTCCAACACTTCAGCTTCACTCAAACATTTAATCTAAAATAAAGGATAAAAAAAAAAAAAGCTCTTTAAGTCGAATAAATAGTTATTAAAGAAATGTTGTACTTGATTTTCAGAAAGATCTAAGTTATTAAGGTAGTAATGTCTTTGCAAACCATCAAGTTTCATGATGGCATTTCGAGAGAGATCTAAAACCTCCAAATAATGGTGAGTTTCTAGATTTGTTATTTCTGAAATATTATTAGAACCCTGCGACAGAATAAAAAGTGTAAAATTATTACGATTAATTATTTAAAAATTAGCTGTGAAAATTACGAGTAATAAAACTCGTAGTGGTAAGTTCTGAAGATTTTCCATTTTTGTGATTTGGTTTCCTCGCAAGTTCAAATAAGTAAGATTCTTGCAAAATGAAATACCAATGCTGATTTTTCTTATGTTGTTATCTACAATATTTGAAAAATTAAAGTAAATTCTATGCCCGTAATTTTAAAATAAGCAGACTTATTTACGCTCAAGTTGAAGTTTATTTATGGTGGAAAAATTAGCTAAAATTGGAATCGTTGAAATAAAATTATGGTTGTAATTTGCTTCCCGCAGATTGACAGGTGCATCAAAATCGAATAGTATGCTATTTCGATTGTATGGTACGTCCAAGAATATTAAACTAGGCAAATTACTCAAAACACTTAAACCTAAAAAAAAAAATAATTTAAAATGTACTATAAAGTCAAATTAAGTTTTTGTTGAAAAATATTCCTTACTTGACAAAGAATTGTGGCCCAATTTCAACACTTGGAGATGAACATATTCAGCAAGAACGTCAATATTACCTAATTTCAAACTCTAAAAAAAAAAAAAAAATTACTTTTAAAGTTTCATTTATATATACACTTATCAATCAATGTGGTAACTTACAGATAAATCCAATTCGACAAAAACGAATTTATTGTTTACTGATAAAGCTAATGTTTCCAGTCTTTCGTGTACAGTACGTTTGGTCAATATTTTTATTGCTTGAAATAAGGACTTTCTTCTAGGTTTATCTCCACATTCATCTGCACTCGAACGTAGAATATCCATTTTGAGAAATGATTGACGATGTTTACACATCTCTATAGCAACCACCTTTGCAACAACGAAGCAGCAACCAAACGAGTTTTCAAAGTAATCGACAAAATTCTTCACGATGAGAGGTACAAAATCAGTTACAATTTTTTCAAGAAAAACGATCAATTTCAAACCCAAAAATGTTATAATAAATCGCTTACATTATTATTCCTTATTCCAAAACAGCTTTTCTTAGTGAAGATTCGGCCACAACGAAATTTGCCTTATCAACCAAAGACTGTTTACACAAAGGTATAACAATTTTACTGTATATAACTATATATAGTTATATAAAAGTGTTATAACCTTATTTCAATTTCTTGTTTCATTAGGATGGATTTCATCACCTAATGACGGCTTAAAAAAATCCGTTGACGAAATGATCTCTTCTATTCAGACGACTATATCAGACGGTTTGAGAAGTTTTAAAGCCCAGTAAGTCGTTTGCAATGTAAAACTAATTTTAAAATATAAAAATACAATTTAATCTCGTGCTCAAGTGCCAACGATGTGGAGAAATCTCCTCCTGCTGATTACGTAGCTTGGCGCTTTGGGGACAGTAGAAGAATCACTGCTGCCAAGTTCAATAGATATTCAAAGTCTTCGGAAGACCAACAGTCTCCGGCACAAAGTAAATTGCTAAAGAAGCACGTCGAAGCAGATTTGACAGGTAAATGTAATTAACTTTAAATTTGTATTTGTTTTATTAATGCGTGAATTTTTTTAAATAAGACACAACGGTTTCGCCCATGTCACGAATTGTATCCGAAACCAGTTCCTCATTAAATATTTCTATTAAATCATCGTCTTTTCTGTACAAAACTTTAAAACCAACTATGCCGTCGAAGCCTAAGAAACTCAAATGGGCATTACCGGGATCCGACTCAAAACAGTCAAAACTCTTGCAAGGAGCTTGGGCAAATGATACACCTCTTTTGAGAGTGTGCACTGCAACTGTCGATAGCGTTTAGTATCCATCAATTCAGTTTAGACATAGTCATAAAAACTAGATATTGCCTTAACGCAGATTTAGCTATTCTTCAGGTCAGTTAGCAGTGCTAATTTGCAGAGATCCAGTGACTAATGATGTGACTAGTGGTTTCGTCTACGACGAAAACGGTGCCATGTTAACGACTTGTAGCCAGGGCAAGTACGTTACATGTTATAAGCCGGGCGGTATTGTGTGGTATGCAAATTTTTGGGGTTTTATTTAGAACGACTCTATTAACACTGTTATTGTGAAAGGTTTCACGCCACTATTGAAAGTGGGATGTACTTTGATTACACAACGAGAGAGTTTAAACAGTGGAAAGGAAGTGTCCCTTGGAATAATAAGAATGTACTGGAGTTGCAGGCAAGTTATTTCATCTTACAAGTTACTGTAATCATTCTTACCATTACAAATTAATACAGCTAAACAAGATAATATCTTTGAGATTTAAAGGACTTTCAAACTTCGTTTTGATCTACAGAAATCAGTTAGATAATCTGTATGTCAATGTAAAGTCGTCGAAAGAGGAGCACGAGTCGGAAAGAGTAATTCCGGAAGAAATGTCAGACGAAATTAGTGTCATCAGCAAAGCATTGAAAGTAGAGGAACAGGTTAAGAAAAGCACATGCGTAGAAGTAAATTTATCCGAAGTACAAAATACAGCTCAATGGGAAATGACGAATTTAAAAGTCAAACATTCTGAATTAAAGTCAATCCAAAAGAACCTTAGGTAATATCTGTTTCAAAAAAGTTTTTTTTTTTTTTTATTTTTTAAAATTAAAATTTCACGTACCAGCACCATATTTAAAAAGATGGAAACATTATTTTCGATATTTTTTCACTACAGCAAAGGTAACTAATAATGTAAAAAAAAATCCTTATCTTAATAATTTCTTCTTTTACTTCAGATGCTGTTACGGATCTCCCCATCGGCACTGCGTAAGAAAATAAAGAAATTAACTAAATCAATTTTTTAACAAAAATTAAAAACTCAGAATGACTTCATCCAAATTACAATATCCGATGAAAATTCGAGAAAAGATAATTTGTCCACTTATACTAAAGCAACAAATAATTTACCAGAAAACTCAAATTGTAGCAGCTGCTGCTCAAGGACTTGGTATTGGAAATTGAAAGCTTTAAAAACACTTTCTAATCATCATTGTACATTCTTTTACACAGAAGTTAACCCATCCATTATGACTAAAACCTGGCTTCAATGCAACTGTACCAATAGTGAAATTCCAATGCTTTCTGACGTCGAGTGTCAAGAATATATTGAAAAAAGAGCACCATCGAAGCAAATGCTAGTCATTTGCATTACAAATTCAAGGTATTTGTAATTTATTTACCGTAAATCAAACTGTTGTTTTCTCTTGTCAAATAGAATTAGGACAGGTGAAGTGGAAGAAATGATCGGCGAGATCTATCTTGCACAAAATAGAAAGCTTAAGAAGCCATGCATTCAGGTACATTGCTTATAAAACAATGTCTAGCCAAACAAAAAAAAAAATCACATTTTCAGTTGCCATTGGACAGCTACAGATTATTGAAATACGATATTGCCACTGCAGCTTTTGGTTCAGGCAGAACTGTTCCATGGTTGGTCGAAAAATACGATGTTGTAGAAGGCATGGTTATGGTAAAAAGTGCTTTTTATAAGTATATAGCTTATAAACTAGCTTTATTTTTTTCATTAGATGTTTTTGAAAAGCCAGCTTTTATTCTGCAATTTCATATTTAATGGTTATGGCTTTGATCAGCATAACTTTCTCAAGCAAGTTCGTCGATCTTTTGATTTATCTCGCAAAGGAAAGTTGCTGCCCTTAGATTTTAAATTTGGGTAAGGGAATTTATATTTATAATTTATTTTAATTTAATGTTTTTTAATTTTTTTGTTCATTTGTAGATCAAGCTTTAGGGTTTCATCTATCGATCGAACAAATGTTGGTAGTACTATTACTATAGTAGAACGAGTAGAAGCACAAGAAATGTAAAAAGGAGTAAAAAGAAGAAAATATCAAAAAATAATAAAATAAAATAATAAATAAATCCAATTACCGTTTATTATCTACCGATTTAAAATTTGATGTTTCCTTTTTATCAATCGGTATTGACGTTTTGATGACCGTTGGATTGTGTTGACTTTTATAGGAAAAAAATAAAAATATTATTACGGTAAATGTAAAATGTAAATTATTAAATCGTGATTAATATAAAGTAGTGATGCGTTGCATTTATTCATACCAAATTCATAAGATCAATCAATTTCAAAGCATCCAGGCCTGATTCTAAATCTACAAAATCCTCAGGAACGCAATTACGGTAAGGATTTGGTTGTACCCCACTTGATTCTTTAACGAAGCGAAATTCAGGGGTCTATAAATTTGAAATAAAATAAATAAAATAAATAAATAAATAAATAAACGTTAATTCCATTACTGAATTTACGAACATTTTCATTGTCATCTGTCAGATCAAATAGTTTTTCCCAATCAAATAAAAGTGGATCGGTTGTTTTGCCGAAGGGATTAAAATCCATTAAAACAATTTCGTGTTTTGATGGCCTGTAAACGTCAAATACATCTAAAAATAAAAAAAAAGTAAAAAAATAAACCAAAGAAGGGAAACCTCGATCCAAACATACATTTGTCATCCGGAAAACGATTCCTGATTTTACGTTCAAAAAACTGCTGAATATCTTCTAAAATTTGGGCTGTTTCTAAACCAAGAAATAAATAGAAATTCGATATATCACGTTGAGAAATACCTAAAAATAAATTTAATAAATTAATTTTAGTGAAGATGCCCTAAAAAATATAGTAACAAACCTATTAATTTGTTATATTTAACGAAACAACGGAATTCCACTGCAGGATTAATGTCTATCCACTTTCTTAAAATCAATTCGTACCGAATTTCAGGCAAACAGTCTTCTAAATCACAGTCTTTAAATCTGTTTAAACGAAATATAATTAAAACAAAATCTTATTTTTTAAAAAAATATTTATCAAATAGTCTTACGGTTGTGTAAGATCGTGAGTTATAAACTCTGAGCTCTTAAGTAACAAATAAACATCATTTGGATCTACACATTTCATAGAATTATTTAAAGAAATCCATGACGCATCTTTAGCACTGCTCCAATTTAGTTTAGGAAAAACACTTCCGAATGCTCTAATCACATCTCTAATTTGTGTATTCAATTCTGGAAATTGAGGCGTGTCAACCCCATATTCTGGATCGTTCCAGTCATCCTGGAATAATTCAAACACGTCTTTAATCAACGGTCAACGGATAAGAAGTGCAAATAAATTTCAAAATAAAATTTTACGTCGATTTCGTTGTCATTTTCACTAGTGTCGGTTGTGTCTTTGTTTCTGCTAAAAGTAATTTTCAAGAGGTTAAACTATTTATACATTTAAAATAAAAAAGAAAAGATTTTTAATACGAACTTGTCGTCTGGTAGAACTAATCCGTCCGCTTTGAGATATGTCACAAATTCATCGGAAAGTGGGATAATTTCACTGAAATGTTGCTAATATTACATCATTTCTAGGAATTATTTTGTTTGAAACATTACCTTTCCAAGTAACTCGTTTAAATGTTGAATACCATTCAGAAAACCCACAATTCAGAACTTGCTGGTAGTTCATCGTGTCATTTTATAATTTAGTTTTCATCTTTAGAATCGCCTTTTCTTTTAGCCGCAACCCAAGGCACGCGCGCCATCTAGTGACAAACTGTGTCATTATTATCTCGATAGATAACGAAGAGGATGAAGATGTTGTGTTTCAATTACTGATGAAAATTTCGCGTTTTATAATAGATTTTAATATAACTTTTCTGTTTTATTAATTTACGACTCAGAACTGCATAAATATAACTTAATTAAGTAAGAGTCGTCTGGATTGAATCGGATACTAGTCCTATGATGAGAAAGCGCCTTATAAAACCCATAAAATAAATCTTTAAAAGAACAGAAACTATACCAAACAAACCAAAGCTCAAAATTTAAAAGTAAAAATGAATTTTATTGTACAGTAATGTTATATGTAATTGCATAATAAAAATAATATTAAAAACATTTTTGAAGCGATTCTCCTGTTCAACATTTCAAGTTCTATTTCCGTTGATTCATTTATTAAAATTTTTAAAAAATTAAAAAATTAAATTTATTCAAACATACTGTCCGCGCGCCACGAGAAGGGACTTCGAGGGCCGCCAACTCTCGCTAGGCGGCAAACTGAAAAGGGGAAAACCCGGAC
>JAQFZP010003335.1:0-10550 GCA_034695745.1 Geophilus truncorum | reverse complement strand
AACCTTAGTGAGCCAGGTCCGGACCTTTAACATGGGATCCTATGTGTTTTTGAACCCCCAATTTCCCTACTACTGTTCTGTCTGAAATAATCTATTTAATGACGCATAAAATTAAATGAAATAAAATAAAATACGGTACGGTACAGGAAATTGAAAAAGTGATACATTTATTTAAATTTACAGTTTTACATCGTTCTCAACTTCTACAGTGTCTGGATCAGTATGATCAAGTTGAGTACTGGTATCTGCATTGTTGTTGTTGTTGTTGTTGTCATCTACGCCATCTTCGTTCCCGTACTCGCCCTCGTCCTCATTCTTAACGTCGTTGTTGTTCAACATGTCAACATTGCCGTTGGCACCATCGTAGTCGCCAAAATCTTTGTCACCGGCACCACTTATTTTTTCAAGCATCAAACCAAATTCTCGCTCGTAGTACACTTGCCATTTTCGGTTAGTCATGATGGCACAACATCTATCAGATGATAATGAAATTTTAGTTTTACATTGAAAAACAAACAAAAAAACAAACAAACACATGTAACTTACATCTCGCATAGCAATGCCTTTCCTATACAATTGTCCAACGGATTTTCTTGATCATTATACAGAGTGGCAGCATGCAAATCTGTTTCAAGTTGAGAGCGGCAGATATAGCACGTCATCACACCAGCACCAGCATTTACAGACATTGTCGTGATGTATCTGAAGAAACTCCTAGTCTGAAATAATAAAATTGAAGCAAATGGCAAAAGATTATTGCAAGTGAACCAACAAATGAGCTTGCTTGAAAGTTATTAATTACAAGCTGTGACGTCGTTGTGTTATGATCTGATATGATGTCAAACTGATCGGCATTTTATACAGGATTTTTTCCCACGTGCAGGCGGCATTCAATTGAAATCAGGGCTGGCCTTAGGGGGTATGTGCGACTACGGCAACTGCACAGGGCCGCCATTTTCAATAAAGCCGCCAACTTCAAAATAGCCGAAATGAAAAACAGTACTAGATATGGCAAAAGCTTGTATTCATTTAATTTGTAAATTCTATACCGTACTGTATTGTTGTACCGGTAATACTAATATTGATTTAATTCTTGTGCGCAGCGGCCCCCGAATCCGAATGTTATAACTACACCACAACGTTCGTAGGCGAAAATTAGACCGCCTACAAAAGTAGTGAAGTGCAGTCAACATTCAGGTGCCGCTACGCCTCGCGAATCTTGACATATTAAAGCAACAACTTTCGGACATTGTTTTTTAGCATTTATTTTTGGGTGTGTTATATACTTTGAATATTCTTCTAACCGTATAAGTGCTCATATTGGAATAAAATGGGCAACAATTATACAGCTATGATCATTCTTTGATATTCCCGTTCCTGCATGGTTTACAACGTGGCGGCCACCTTGATCTTTTTTTCTTTATTTTTCTTCTTTTTCTGCTTTATTTTGTAAGTGCTGTGTAAGAAAAGTAGGATAGCAAAAGCTTGTGTTCTTTTCATTTTTAGATTCCATACTGTATTGTTGTCATATTAATTCAATTCTTGTGCGCTGAGTTTGCAAACGCGTCGTGCAGTGTATAATAGCTAGATAATAGTTAGCATCTGCCGATAATTTAATTAAGGCTTGTGTTGTGATATTAATAAAACCGTTCGTTTGTTGTAAAAAAAAAAGGAAAAAAAAAAAAAAAGAAAAGAAAAGAAAAAAGTAAAATTCGTAATCACTTTTATTCGTTTTAATTCTGTTGTTGTTTTGTTGGTTTTAAAAAAATAAAATATATATAAAAAAAATTAAAACTGTAAAACCTCTGCTTTCGTGAGAAGGAGAATGTAGGTAATAATTGCCCAGAAAAAAACATAAAAAAATCAAAAGTTTAGTGCAATTTGAATTTTAAGTGCATTTAATAATTGTAAAAATTGAATTTTAAAGGAAAATAATTGCTTTTCTGTCAAGAAAGTTATAGAAACCTTGATTTTGACACGAAAACAAATTTAGTAATTAACTCGTGACGTCATCAATAGTTGCAACGATATGACAACGGGACAATTTGTGATACAGTACAAGTATATACAGTAACTGCGCAGCTCATAGACACAAACACATCTACCGGACAGACCAGACGGCAGTTTTTACTTTTACTTTTCCACGGAGACATCTAGTTTCTTTCGAGCAGTAAAATCCATTTCTTTGAAGATTTCCTTATTTCTATGGCATCGATCAATTTAAAGTCCAAGATCACGACCAATTGGGGTCAATTGCTGGAATTGTGCGTCGTCAATTACTCCGAGGACCTTCGACGCCGGGATGCACGTTCGTTTTTGCGCGAGGAACGATATTATCCGAAGCAGACACTGGAAATGGAGATAACTAATCCCTTCAGACAAGATCTTTGCCCGGTGTGTTGCGGCTACGGCCATGTACGATTCTTTGGTGACGATGCTTGTATATTTTGCAACGGTTGGGGACTCGTTTCTCCAAACTATCAACATTTTATTTTCGGCCGCCTGTACGAGCGTTTACGAAACGTAGTTTACTCCGACTGGCCGGTCCATTCCGACTGGCCGCCCCATTCCCTGTCGGGCTTGCCGATTCGAGTATTGAAACGCTGCCATTGGAACGCGTTCAATCCAGTGCTGGCGATCCGCGCACACGTCGCGGAATGGTCGTACGAGATGCAGCTGACAGGTCGAGGAAAATCATTTTCTTACAATCTCCGGCGCGCTTACCCAGCGACAGAAATGCAAAATTTACTGGAACAGTTGGACCCGCCTAAAGATTTTTGGAACTTCAAGTTACGACGGTTGCCTGTTCTGAAGTCCGTGCGTTTTGGAATTTGTAAGGACAATTGGAAGCTGTGCACAGCAGTTTTCCAACAAGATGCCGACGGAGCTGAAGTCCAACCGATTACCGCACGTCGTTTTCTTTTTAAGACTGGAAAATTTGCAGTTCTGTCCGGCCGTCCGTTTGTTTCTCCTGCCAACATAAGAAAAGTCGCTCATGATTATCATCTTAAGCATTGGTCGGACTAACAAATCGAAGAAAAATTCCTCCAAACTGAACAGGAGGGATGTGGGCAACTACGGAACAAGACATGACGTCGTTCGAGGGAAAAGTTCTCCCCGACAATCGTATCTCATTGACAATAGAAGTTCCGTATGGTTATGCGTCCGCAGACGACGCCATTGAGAAGGCCAAAAACTGTCTCCGTAGCAAAGATTAATTTTCGTGTGGTTGTTCGGGAGTGTGAAACTGTCGCATTCATTTTTAGCTAATGAACGACGGATCTCTCTCTCCGGACAACAACGCATCTCAGTTTTTATTTTATTCCATTTTGCTTTCATGTATAACCGTTTCTTTGTATTGTTAAATTTTTAATCTTAGGATCTGAGTTTTTGTGATGTGTTCTTTAATCCAAGAAACCTCTTTTTGACAAAAAAAAAATGATACTCTGCGTATATTTATTTAGTTTGTATTTTGTTAACAATTGCAATTAATTTTAAGTTCTAAGGAAGATGCGTTTATGATTGTTCAACTTAACTTCTTATTCTTTTTGCATTTTATTTTTCTGATAATTTAAATTCATTACTTTTGTGTTATATTATACTGTGATGTTTACTAGGGAATATATTATTATAATCTTTGTGTGATAACTTTGTTGAAAAATTCTATTCTTTGTATATTTTTAATCTTTTATAATTTTGTAAGCATTAATCTTTGCGCTTCGAAAATTGACTCTCCTCCGGTAAATTGACAAAATTTCTGCCTAATTTGGTTTTAATTCCGAGAAAGTTTGGGAAGAGGTGGGGGGGGGGGTTAGACCGGGGATCCGTGAGTCCATTTTTGAAGCGCGGAGATGTAAGCGGGCAGAGCTTGCCCGCAATGCTGCATCGCGCGCTTGCGGCGCGATTCTCTCTGTAATTAAAGACTTCCCTAAAAACGCACGTCTTTCTTTTTCCCTGATGAACGACCGTTTTAAGCAACTCGGAACAACGCAGAGACCTGGTACTCTCTATATGATCTCATTCCCCTGTGGCGAGCCCCGGCAAGACGAGACGACAGAACAGGGCCCCTTTTCCGAAGCCTGTTACACAGTAACAAGAAGGTTTGCAGAGTGGTTAACATGTATTTACATTTAATTCGACTAAACTTAAAAAAAAAAAATTACATACAGTACACATAGGGGCGCATCCTGTCACATGACTTTGTCACTTAACTTCCAAATAAAACACATCAACCAATCAAATCACTTCTCACATTTCAAACCCTTCCAAAATGAATACAAACTCAAATTCAAACACTTAAATTACTAAAATACAAGAAATTTTCGTAAATCAAATTAAATCAAATCAAATCAAATATATAAATAAATCACAAAATAATATTTTAAACATTTTACAGAAGAATTTTATTATTCAAACACGATTCAAGCATGGTCCTCTATTGACAAGGACAAGAACAAGCTAAGCGTTGATGAAGCAAATCAAAACTTAAACACGCTGTTGGAATATAAGAAAGAAAAATGTCAGTGAAAGGTAAGTCTGGTTTAAAATGATTAACAAACTTCAGTTATTTAATATCTTTTCATTAATGTTCAATTCTTATATTTATAGACTCTGAGAAAACAAGTGTCATTGAAGACAATGAGAAAGGTATTTTTACTAGAAATTTGTGTTATATGAAAACTGAAACTAATACGTAACATTTTTTGTAATATGAAATATCTTTGTTTTAGAATGGGCAGAGTATAAAAAAAAATCGGGAGTACTATTAAAGGAAAGAATCACTACACAGGAAAAAGAAAAGTCTGGTGGATTTGCTAAACATAAGGTACCGGTAAATATATATCAAAATATCCTGCCAAATTTTATAAGCATATTTTTTTCTAAATGAAAGAAAGTTTAAAAAATTCAATAGTAATTCGTAATGTTTGGCAATTGTTTTGTAATATGAAATTTTTCGTGACACTTTATACACAAAACATATGCTAATTAAAAAAGGGAGGGAGGGAGGGAGGGAGGGAGGGAGGGTATCACTAAAACGTGATTTACAATGATTATGCAACAGACATATGTAACCAAGCTTTACATCTCACGTTCATCATAGTTAAGTATCATTTTATTTTTTTCAGAAGTTTATCTATGTTAGAAGATGTGAAAAAGGCCCAAAGAAATACATCCCAATTGAAGATAAGCAAGTGGTAAGCATAAATTTTGATATTAACTACTGCTAATTAAAACTATTAAAAAAAAATATGATTTACTCGATTTTCAGGTTAAATACAATGCCAGATTAGATTATGATCAGTTAAAGAAAAGAATTAAAGAATGAACGACGGATCTCTCTCTCCGGACAACAACGCATCTCAGTTTTTATTTTATTCCATTTTGCTTTCATGTATAACCGTTTCTTTGTATTGTTAAATTTTTAATCTTAGGATCTGAGTTTTTGTGATGTGTTCTTTAATCCAAGAAACCTCTTTTTGACAAAAAAAAAATGATACTCTGCGTATATTTATTTAGTTTGTATTTTGTTAACAATTGCAATTAATTTTAAGTTCTAAGGAAGATGCGTTTATGATTGTTCAACTTAACTTCTTATTCTTTTTGCATTTTATTTTTCTGATAATTTAAATTCATTACTTTTGTGTTATATTATACTGTGATGTTTACTAGGGAATATATTATTATAATCTTTGTGTGATAACTTTGTTGAAAAATTCTATTCTTTGTATATTTTTAATCTTTTATAATTTTGTAAGCATTAATCTTTGCGCTTCGAAAATTGACTCTCCTCCGGTAAATTGACAAAATTTCTGCCTAATTTGGTTTTAATTCCGAGAAAGTTTGGGAAGAGGTGGGGGGGGGGGTTAGACCGGGGATCCGTGAGTCCATTTTTGAAGCGCGGAGATGTAAGCGGGCAGAGCTTGCCCGCAATGCTGCATCGCGCGCTTGCGGCGCGATTCTCTCTGTAATTAAAGACTTCCCTAAAAACGCACGTCTTTCTTTTTCCCTGATGAACGACCGTTTTAAGCAACTCGGAACAACGCAGAGACCTGGTACTCTCTATATGATCTCATTCCCCTGTGGCGAGCCCCGGCAAGACGAGACGACAGAACAGGGCCCCTTTTCCGAAGCCTGTTAACTGCAATCTGGATATCTGCTTCACATTTTAGCAGGGCAAAATGGTCCAGAACTCAAGAACACTGAGGAATTAGAAAACAGGAAAGATTACTTAGTGTATTTTGAATGCTTGTCTAATGAGGTATTTAGAATATTTTATGATTCTGACATAAAAACTTAAAAAATTTTCAATATAAGGAATTTAAATTTTAATTAATTTTAATATGATTTAGTTTATTTTTCAGGATAAATCAAGAAGCATCAATTATTCATCTGCTGGGACAACTGCAGTAAGCAGTTTCAAAAGACCTGTGCCCTCTTCAAATAATGCCATGTTGTCTGAAATGCCATCCTTTACAATGAAGCGAATTAAAAAACAGTACAACAAATCTGAATCAAGTAATATTAATTCATTCGATGGGATGGTGCTCACTCAGTCACACGATAGTGGTTTAGCCATGTCAGCTTTACCTGATTCTTGTAAGTATTCGAGCTTAGTTGCTTTTAAAATATTATTTTGCCAATATGTATAATAAGAACTATATTTATTAATTTGTAGTTAATAAATCAGCCATACTAGCTGCAGGAAAATTAGTGACTGAAAAATTACAAAGTAAGCAAAAATTTAGAATAGACACAATAACATCATTTATATTCATTTGTTTTTATTCTAGCTGAAAGTGGATATGTTAATATTCTGCTGTTTCAAAGTGGAAAATGGATTTGGGGAGAAGATATGGAAATCCGATATGTTTTGAGAAACAGAATTGGCCGTGGCACATTCAGAAATGCTTATGACATTGATATTCATCATTTCGGAGATTTACCAAAAGGAGAATATGTTTTAAAGAAATGGAGAGACATTATTGTACATGAGGAATTATCAAAGTCAAAGAGTGTAGTTAAAAAAGGCTCAAATGAAATAACAGAAGAATTGAGCAAGAGAGTAAGAATAAAAAAAAAAAAAAAAAAAGGAAAAGTATTATAAGAATTTGACTACCGGTAACAAATAAATATTTTTTAGGCTTGTCAGTGCCAATTCATAGCTCGCTGCTTAGCTAAGGCATATCAGTATGCTGTGCATAAAAAGAAGAATAATGCAGAAAGTCATGGCCCGTTTGTAATGTACGTATACATTATTATAAAAAAATACAAAAATGAAATAATAAGAAAATGACATTTATTAGGTATACAAAATCCTATGTGATTACGTTTGAGAATGGGCATGTAGGAACTCTTGAATTTAAACTAAATGGCAACTTTGTAAAATACTTAAATAATACAATGGACGAGTTATATGAGAAAAATGATATTGGATTGAAAGCTGATGCATTAGCCCATTTTAGTCTAGACTTTTCAGAGTACGATATTCTTCTGTCAGACATTCAAGGTACCACACAGTATTTATTGTATAGTTATATTGTCATTTTTTAATAAAATAATTGAACTATCACATAACTTACTTTTTTATAATTTTATTGCAGGCGTAGGATATACATTCACGGACCCGGAGTTGGCTTCAAGAAATCTCCTTGGAAAACCAATGGCAGATACAATGTAAGTAATTATTAACCCTTTGCGCCCTGAAAAAAAAAATAGTGCGTAAAGCCGTAAGCGCACACTTTAAACAAATGCCAAGTTTATTGACAACACCATAGCAACGTTTACCCTTACTCCCCCTTTCCGCCCTACAACAGAGTGTGAATGGTGACTCTAATCTCTTCCCCTCTGCAAGAGCTCACCAGTAAAGCTGCCAATTTTTTTTAGGCTGGAAAATCAAGGGGCAGGAAACTTAAATTAATTATAAGTTAATAGCTATGAGACCAAGAAAATTGAAATTTTTCACAAAATATCAATTAATTAATTAAGAACAAAGTCACAAATTTACAGATTTTTTTAATAAAAAATACAAAACTTTTCCTATTCACGAAGTGAGGTGTGGACAAATGTACGGTACACATAGTTAGGGCTTTAAGGGGTTGATACTTGAAGTTATAACATCAGTAACTAGAATTTTAATTTTTTTTTTATTACAAAATGTCTTTGTAGGTTTTACGGCGTAGGAAATTATTCCCGCCGGGCATTTGAAAACTATCTGTCAGTACATGAATGTAACAAATTTTGTAAACTTGCCGGTCTCAATGAAATTCTTCGGAAGATTCCAGGATGCGACTTAGTCGAAGTCGTACTAATTGATGAATAACTGCTTGGTGTTTTAATAATATTATTATTTTGTAACTAGAATTATTTGAAATAAAACATGTGCTTTAACGTTTAACAAGAACTAATTATATTTCCATAAAATATACATAAAAATTAGCATAAAGGACTGAAAATTACGAATCAAAACTTGCATAATTCTCATTCCATATTGCGCGCGCGCTCTGCTCCATTGCCACCTAGTGTTTAGGAATCAGCATCATCAACTTATGCACAACAATTCCTTTATTAGAAATGTATTAATTTAATAAAACGATTTAGTACAGATCATGTTATACCGGTGTGTGTCATACATAAACAAATAATTCAACTATAAGTAAAGCTCAATTCACAAGAACCAAATTGCACAATTAATTCTTTATAACACTGATTAATATTATCTGCAGTTACTGGAATAAGTTGTTTAGCTGCTAAAGCATCTTGAAGATGTTTCTCAGTGTCTGCATCTATAAACCTCATTTCTTGCAACTCCAGTTTTGATTGGGCAAACTTGAAACGAGTAATGTCAGGTATCTGACCACACTGTTTACCACCTGTTAAAAAACAGAATAACTTACAAAAATATATGCACAAATGTTATAAATAAATAAATACCAATGGATTCTGGATAGTCATAAACGTAATTGACGAGGCCGCAGGATCGATCAATATTTTGTTGTCTTATTGTATGCACATTCCAGTTTTCTACGAAGGAATCTAGATCTGCTTGAATCAATGGTATACATAAAAATGCCAGTATTACACTACAAGAAAAAAAAGTCATTAACTAAATAATTAATCAAGAAACTACTACGAAGATTTCAAACTGTAGCACACACCGACATGTGATACTGGTGTCATCGTATAAACCAGTAACAGATAAACTGCTTAGTTTATCTTGCCAAAAGACTCCAGCAGCTCTTGCTTTAAAACCACCCCACCACTGCTCTATTACCTAAAATAATAACTTATGTAAGATTATAAAACTTATTATGGAAAAATAGAACCCTACTTGATTCGTTGTAGATGATCCATATATATGTTTTTTACAATCAGTAGATTTACTAAGGTAGTTTTGAATAGTACAAATCAACACATTTTCATCTCCTCGATCAGATCTAGTAAACTCTGGGAAATCTGAAATATATAATAAACGTTGTAAAAAAAAAATAAAAATATTCACATATGGTACGGTAACAAATTCAAAATTTACATCCATGTTTTAATATAGCATCTGTAAACAATTTTGCAAGTAATTGTGGATTACACTTGCTTGGCCACACCTTTAACCATAGAACTTTTGTGGAAAAACTGTCCGCACAACCATGAATGCCCAAAGGAAACTGAGATTTATTCATTACACATAATTTATTGTGCCCGTCAAGTGACCACAGCCAATTTGATCCCTAAATTACAAACGGATATAAAATAAGTAACTTTTTTTTTTAATAATTCTATGAATTATAATTATTATTATTATTTCAGGTATTATTACTTTATTAGAAGTAAAACCTCGTTTCCGCCTTTGACATAGAGGTCTTCGCTGTTCCAAGCCATCAGGATTCAACTCATTCATTCCCAAATGCACATCTTGTCTGCAAACATAAAAACAGTGACAATTTAACTACAGTATTTTAATATTTATATTTAATACCTATACTTTTTAACTAATAAGCCATAGTTGGTTCTTAATTTCCTGTGCATGGCACGAATTCCCAGATTTGCACCAGCGCCATTCACTTCAATCTAAAATAAAATATGGTAATTAATTATACAATTAATAACAACTTGAGTGTTGACTTACATTCAGTGCTCTTCGAAATGTATCAAGAGGAACATTTTCGTGTCTTTTGATTTTAAAATGGTTCAATCGGCGCTTTAATGTACGTAAACTGCAAATACAGAATTACTTACTTTGATTAATTTTTCAAACTACTGCTTGTAAAGCTTATTCTACCTCCACGAATACTTTGCAAACTCTCTTTGGACAGCTATCAGAATTTCTTTATTGGTATACAAGTGCTTAACCAGTTCTTTTAGTTTGTTTTCCAACTCCTCATCACCTTTCCATGCACTTTCAGCCATTATTGTTTAATGTCTGGATGTTACACCAGGCGTATGTGATTGATGATAAATCTGGTGACGAAAAGTGACACCACTCGGCTTCCGTAGTTGTCCTCGACCTCGAGTGCCGATGAGTTCCAAGATGGCGCCGCCATATCATTGGGTGTGGT
>JAQFZP010003334.1:0-10555 GCA_034695745.1 Geophilus truncorum | reverse complement strand
ATTGTAGTAAGGTTTCTTTGCAACTGAAATGTCATTATTAAATCAGTAAAGCATCAGCTTTACTCAAGGCAACATCTCTTTATTCTTTCTCTTGGCTTATTCTTCTTCACTACACTACATATTAGTCCTAACTTTGGGACTTAGGGTTTTACTGTATTCTCTCTCTTGGCTTCTTCTTCTTCTTCTTCACTATACTGACACTAACATTAGCCCTAACTTAAGGGACTTTAATGTAACAGGTCAAAGTTAAGTTATCAAGTAAATATTTAACTTCTAAACTTCCTAGTTTTTATAAAATAAAAGAAGCAAGTTTATTATAAACGTAGAAAATTAGAAATGTAAAAAAAAATTTATTTCTTATGATGATATGATATCATCACGATACAACAATACAACTCGATAACTAACACATATTTGATACATTTCACTTATTTAAATCCTAAACACAAGCTTCTGAGACTCCACCAACTTATGTGGGCTTTTCTAATCCCACAACTTCTGGTGGTTAACGATGTCACGTCAAATACATTTAATTTACACTAAACAAAATCAATATCGACTAAAGTACAAGTTATTTTCTCACACAAAGTATACTTTCAAAAACAGTTTCGCTCTTTTCTGTCTGAAAACACAAATTTTTACAGTGCAGAGGGTGTAATTTGTATTTATTTCTTAAATATAGTATTTACGTAAATATTTAATGACTACACATAGACAAATAGAATTAGTTGTTTGGTATGTAATGATGTGTTTCTTTCTTATTATCATAAAGATAAAGTTTGGTTTGTCAACTTAAAGTATCATTTATAGTAATCAGCAGTCTGGTAATCCATTTTCTAAATATGGTGCCAAGTATTTCTAATGAATAAAACCTTGGATACTGTTGTTTTAAGCAATGGATTTTATACATTTTTTAGAAGAAAAAAATAGCTTTATGCTTATATTTTCTCTTAACGAAAGATACTGTTAAATAATTATAAAATTGTTGAAAAGATGCTGTTAAATGAATGGAAAAAATTATGTTGAATGAATGAAAAGTTTTTGTTAAATCAATATACAGTATAGAACGTTATAAATAAATTAATGGAAAAGATGCTGTATTAAGTGCCAGGAAAGATGGAAAAATGCTGTTATATGCTTGGAAAATTAAAGAAAAGTTGAAAGCAATTATTGACATTGAGTCTATTTTACAATAACTTTTCTCCTGTAAATTTCATGCATCTTTTCTAAATTTTTAAATTTGGAAAGCTGCTTCTGAGAAAGACGAGCTTTATCATGGAAAGTTATTGAATTAAAAACAACTTTATTACTTGCTAAAGAGTTGTAATGTCAGCATATTTACCACTGGTAAAGTTTTTAGTTCACATAACTTACTTGTTAGTGTATAACAAACCAAATTGTCCTGCTTTTTAACCCCTTGTCCTGATTTTTGATTAACTGTGTCCCAAGATAAAAATTTTGTAGTTGGCAACCCAACCCTATGGGCACTTTATGCCTGGTTTGGCAAAAGTTTAAAAATAAAAGGGGGAGATGTGACCAAGATTCGATATATTGCAAGCCTTTATGCACTAAGGGGCAGCTTTTAGTGTGATTTTGCATGCAATTAAAACTTTAAACTTGAATAATTTTTTTTTACTAGCAATTACAAATGTTTTTTCTTTAGTTATGCATTTACATATAAACCAAATAAAAATGTTTGCTTAATTTCAAAAATAAATGTGTTTTTCTTTAAAATTAAATCCGGCGCTCTTGTTGGGACACCCTTTACTAGTAATTGAAGGAAAGTCAAGAAATTTCAACCACCTGGGAGTAATATTTATATTTTTTTGAGATTTTTTAAAATGTGCTTTAAGTTAAGAGTTAAAGAGACAGTTTAAGTATTTTAATTTTTAACAAACATCTCCTACATCACTATCTCATAATTTTGATAAACTCAATCACTGTATGATACTTTCTTGAACCAATAGCAGCATCTCTGCCCAGCAAAATTGCCTGTATTCACGAGGCAATTAAAATTATTTAAAATTACACACAACACATTAGTAACGGCGTTTTTCTATAACAATTGTTCATATTTCGAACAACTCATGTCGCTACTGCAAATTTACAATTTTTTCAACTTAAATTTTTTTTGCTATTAAGTGTGTCAAACAAATGATTTCTCATTAAAACAGTTTAGTGAAATCAGTCAACTTGTTGAGTAATTTTATTAAAGGTAATTGCAAAAATCTTATATTAATTAATTTTGCTATTTGTGTTATTTTTGCTACCGTATTTTATTAATTTGATCGAAAATACTGATTTGAACCAATTTTCACATAAATTTTGTGTACCGTAGACCGTTTTTTAAATTTTGATATTTTGGCAATCCCTACTTACATCAATTTTTGTAATGTATAAAAAAACAATTGAGAATTCAATTGGTGTAAATGAAAAGTTTCAAATCAAATTGACAAGTAAAAAAAGAAGGGCAATTTAATAAAATATGTCAAGTTGATCTTGAAAGAAACCAAAGATTTCATGAACTTAAAGCTGTTAATAATAATATTCAAGAAAATTTTAATCTTGAAACTCAATTGTCAGCTGCTGAAAATAGTATCATGAAATATGCAAAAATGATCAGTGCTCAAGTTGAATATTCTTTTTCACAATACAAAGTAATTTTGCAAGCAAATAGGCAAAGTTTCACAGCTAAATTTATTTTTACATTTATTTGTTTATTATAATTCTGTAGTGTTATGATCTGTACTATTAAATTTTTTAATTAAATGTAATTAAAAAAAATTGTGCATTAATGAGCATATTTTTAATTTTTTTTTTGCATAATGTATACCTATTTTAGCCATTTTGGAATGCAAATTTGCAAAGCCCTACTCATATATTATATTATTGAACAGAAAATTACGTTATACGATAATGTATTGTCCTGTGCATTAGGTATTTCATGTTGTTTAAATGACTAAAAAATAAATGGTCTAAAGTTTTGACATTTTAAAAATTAACTTTAGCTATTGAGATAATGTGCTTTACACTGTTGTCTGTGGAACTAAGTTTCAAATTTTAATATTTTGCAATACGGTAACATTCTCATTTGATGGCTCTATCATTATCATTTGCCACTTTAGTACAATTTTAAACTAAAATTACAATGGCTATGTACAATGTATTAAATTCTGTAAAGAAAGACGGTACAGTATAATGATTGTATGCATTTTTTATGGTACACTTTAATTATGGGTCAGTATGATAAATTATTAATGCCCAGTTGCACCAATAAAATTTAAAATTTAAGCTGAGTTTAACAAACATTTTAACATTGGTTATTTCTAGTTATTGAAAGTCAATGCTGCAGCGCCATCTTTTGGTTGAAAATATTATCATGATGTCTATTTCTAACATTGGTTATTTCTAGTTATTGTAAGTCAATGCTGCAGCGCCATCTTTTGGTTGAAAATATTATCATGATGACTATTTCTAATTTTAGTTGAAGCGACTTCTTTTGGCAGAAATCATAACTACATTTCTCTACAATTATTTTGGATAGGTATAACTTGAAAGTTACAACTTGCAATGACTTTTGATTGATAGTAAATAAAAATTTTAAAAAATAATTTATATCGATATATTACGGTAACTATTCACGAAGTTAAAACATATTTTGTATCAAACAAAAAGTATTAAAAGCCAAATTATTTTGCTTTAACAACAAAATAACTAGGTGGATTCGTTTATTGTGCAAACACATTTAATTAACTGCAGCAAAAAATGGTGACATAATAGATAAATCTTATGCTGTAAACACATTTTCAGAATATTTATTGCTAAAATATGCATTAGCAATTAATAAAGAGGAGGAAAATGAGGTTTTGGATGAATATGATGAGGTCAGTTTGGTACAGAAATATATATAAATTTTATACAGATAATATAGAATTTAATAACGAGGAGTCTTACTGGCAAACAAGAGTAAAGTCAGAAAAAAGAAAACTTGGGAAAAACCATAAAAATGGGGGTTAAATTAATAAACAAGAATGCCAGAATTTAAAAGATAGTTAAATTAGGATGAGTAATAGTTAAGAGCAGAGAAGGTTAACCCTTAAAACCCTAACGAAAAAAAAACAACGTAAAACCCCAAGCTGTGGATAAACATCCACTGATCAAAAGCCCTTTTTACCTCATTTAGGTCACCTGTGTGCCGCACAGGACCTCCTCTTTTAACTCCTTTTAATTAGTCTTTTAGGTGAAGCCACTCTACCCTCAATACTAAATTTTCAGGGGCAGCAATCATTAATTGCTAATAATTCCATAAATAAATAATTTATTGGCATAAAAATTACAAAAATGATTAGTTCATTAGAAAAGAGTCAAACTCCCGAAATTTGAGATTTTAAAAATTTTATTTTTTATTTTTTAGCTCTTTCCAAAGAGTTGTGTGGATCTTTATCCACAAGCTGGTACTTTAAGGGTTAAAGGACTAGTCAAAGAACAGAAAGGAGGGGTGGAAGGTAACTGACCTTCGACACCGGGATGAGCGCCTTTAAACTAAAAGTAAATAAAATTAAAATATGGAGTTTTGAGGAGTACCAAAACACGATCCATGACAACTTTATTCTCGTAAACAAATTATAAATTCGCAATAAATCTATTCCTCACATTTGACATAAAGTGGCACCATTATTGAAATAAACTTGTTGCGTGATATCAAGTTTAGCAAGCGATATGATTTCAAGTTTATTGCAATAACAAATTTATTTACATTTATCATGGAATAAACTTGACAATTTTTCCAGTGTGTACACATGTGTATACAAGATCAGAACCACTTTTGAGTAAGATACGGTATTTAAAAAGATAAATATTATTATAGATATGAATTTTAAATTATGAAGAGTGTTTATTATGGTATGGTACCTAAATTTTTGATGGATGGCAGTAGATTTAGTTGGATTGCCGTGTTGGAATCACAAATAAACGTGGTACCGGTACATACATGTTGTAAGGCACGACGCCATTTTCTTTCTACGTAGTAGTGGAACTTTCTGTCGTTAATTGGCGACACTATTCTCACTTCATCATTTTTCCAAGTTTCCATGGAAGTCTAACGTCCAAGTTTCTCCGTTCGGATTTTTCTACAGAATTCTTTCTTCTCTGTTTGTGTTTTAATACAAGTTCTGAATTCCTCGGTGAAGACTGGGCATTATCCAGAAATGACCAGGGCATTTTTAAGGGGGGTGCCAACTGGGCCTCAAACCTAAAAAGGGCTCAAATTTTTTGTTCGTACTTTTAAGCCTGATATTTGTCTCTAATTTAAGCCTTTTAGCATGTGAATATTGTTGTTGTATGCTTTCATTCTTGACATGTCATTCTTTCTAATTGTTTCTTATAATGATGTGATGCATCAAATCTATGACTATTGTTGAGAGTTTTCTTTGCAAATCTAATCACATTATTAAACCAGTAAAGCATTAGCTTTGCTCAAAGCAACACCTCTGGCTTTATTCTCTCTCTCTCTTTCTCTCTCTTTCTTTGTTTTCTTTTTGTTCACTGCTGTAAAACTTAAGGGTCTTAGCTATTTGCATCCTCTGGCACTTGGGCCTAACCTGGATCTTACATTTTCATTTCTTAAATTCTCTTTTTCTCTACCGAAATACTGCGTAGCAGCCATTGATTTTCTTTAACATTTAATAAAACTATCAAACCATACCATAATTATTTACGTTCTGCTGCGGAAAAAAATGTTCTATCGATAGTCTTCGTATTTATGGAACAGTAACTGTTATTACTTAGATATCTTCTATCGTTTACAAACTGAAAGATAAAGTAAACACGTATTAACAAGCCTAATAACGTAGATATCACTAAAAAATCAGACTAGCAAAAGTCTGTCCCTCAAATCTAAAAACGAAAATATATTGCATAATATTTCGTTTGAGAAAATATTTATCTGGCAATCAACTCCATTTATTTGGACTTATTTAGTCGTGATCTAAAGGAAAATCGTATGCAAAGACTATAACCTTCCACAAATACCCCAAAACTCAAAACAGAATGATCACCATCTTTAACAAAAGTGATGCGACTGCGCACATTTGTACAGGAACTATAACTTTATTTTAAAAGAAAGTGACAAGGTATTTTTACATACCCTGGTGGCCAAACACCTGGACAATCACGTGACCTGGACAAATCTTCGGTTATATTCTACACACCCTCCGATTTGGCCATGTCCTCAAATAATAAATTGGTACAATACAAGAACAAAAAAATTTCTTTTCATTAATACAAATAATTATTGTTATTTGGACAATTTAGCTCAATAATCAATCATGTATTATGTAACAACAGACAAACAATTAATTTCAAATCAATCATCATGAATACAGTTACAATCAAACTTATACAATCAAATGAGCCATAATTGGACCAACTAATTGAAATGAATCCCCATCTGTTTAGCACACCAATAATGTAAGGTACAGTATATGACAAACTATTCAATTGTCAGAAATAGTAGCAATACTTTCTATTTTTCATCTGGTTACTATTTTAAAACGGACTTGAAGATAAATAAAGTTCGCGAAGTGGCACTGACAAGTGAAAGTTGCTCTGTGGTTCCTACTTCTTTTTGAAAGATACAACAAATTATATTTAGTTAAGTCTAAGGCAACTTGGAAGTTGAGTTTTTTTTAACATTAAACTAATAAAACGCGGAAGATGGAATTAGAAACGAACAATAATTGCTTTTCAGTAATGCACGCGAAACACATTTGAAACGTTTTCTGTCTCATTAGATTAGGCGTGCGTAGTGAAGGTTTTTATTGTTGCATTCGGTTAACTATTGACTGATTCATAATGAAATTGGTGTTACCTGTACCGAGTCTAAAACACATTGCGCTTGTTAACTCTGCAATATTTTTGTGGAAATGTGACATTCATTTGCTCTTTGACGACGAATACGATTACGATGACGCATGCGGCTTTCAATTGCCGAAGAGTCAGGAAGTAGTTGGTAAACATGTCGACAATTTGGCCATTCCGAAAATGCTAAAGTTTAAACTTCGACTTTACGTGCACAAAATTGGATTAGAAATTAAGAATTGGGTACCGTATGCGAAATCGAGTACTACACTATCGCAAAAGGAAGTATTGTGATAGAATACTACATGAAGCCAGAATTCGCAATTGTTATCATAAAACACGCTCAGTGGACATGCCGAGGAATAATAGACAGACAAAAGTCCGCACTTTTGTTGTCCGAAACGCCCGATTTAAGTGCAGACAAACGCATTAAAATTGCGAAGGAGTTTTTACTCGGAGATAAGGGCGTTAAACATTTTTCAGAAGAATCGAATCGCATAACGGGCACTGTTTCGTTTGCTGGGCCTAGTAATTACAACGCAATTGTTTGTTATTGGTCTATGCTGACGGAAGAAGAGAAATTGCAAGTAATTCAATTTTATTCCCATAGCTTTAGCATATGTTGGCACCCCGAATTCGAGTGTTTTGGATGGCACGCGCAACTTTTTTTATTGTCGCAAATGAGCGAAACTCAAGTCGATGCTTTGCTATCTTCTCTTTATTTTCTGTATTATCTGCGATTTCTTCGAATGCTTCTTCACCATTGGTACTTTCGACAATTTTTCCTAGTCTTTTCAACTCGAACACTGCTGCCTTCTTTTACTCACTCTCAGTTTCTCGAATTGCTCTGTATGTTGGCTTCGGAAATGCAAAGTTCGGAATCTCACGTCGTTATGAACTATTTTTCCGAGTTGTGGACAAATTCGTCGATGGAACGAAAACGATTCGTTGTCACGAATATGACAAATTCTGACCTATTTTTGTTGTTGTGCAAGTTCAAAGCCTTGTATTGCATCGAATTGTTGTTTGTGTGTGTGACGAAAGAAGAAAGAAGAAATTTAATAACGAAATGTTTGAATAAGCACATTGTAAACTCAGATGAAGCTGACATTCAAATTGATCGACATTTTTTTGGTTTAGTTGCTTCAAAATTTGTTTGGACAAAAGAAGAGAATCAAAGTTATAAACAGATTTCGCGGAAATGATTAAGGATGAGATACGTTAAAATTAATTTTTACGTTTTTCGTTTTGGTACTTCCAATTGATGCTTAGTATATACTTGTAGTTTTGACTTGGCTCGAAATTTTCGCACTTACAGACACACACTACAAACAAAAGAAAGAAATTGGAGTAACATAGTTTTTTTTTTTTTACAATAAGATATGCCAAAGTGAATAAATATTATGGTTAATATAATGTGTGTTAGGTAAATGAATATTGAGATATTTTGTGTCATGTATGACCAAGATGTTTTTATGGACTTTTTGTCATTTATAGACTTGAAATTCCAGATTTGGTTTCTGACTTATTATTGATGTATTTGTTTTGTGGTATATTGCTATTTTTTGGTTATTTAGCTTATGCCTCTAATATCTAATTCATTAATTGTGAAATCTGGTTTTTTTTAACAAGTAAGCTTATTTATATTCGTGCTTTATTTTGCACATGAAGGTGGTGATATTATACCCTGTTTTCTTTATTACTCTGTATGTGTTTGCAGTGAAAAAAACATGCCTGGCAATTGACTGAAGTTATTCCTGTGGGTTTACTGGAGCAGCTCATCACTTTGATCCCTGCTTTGTTTTTTACGGACGGTTGTGTGTTGTTTTTCACATTCACACAATCAATCGGCTTGTATAATTGGATCAATCTTTCTCGCTTTCTGGGCTACAGGTCAACCAGGTCAACCAGTTGCAACCAGTTGCAACCTCACATAATCACTTAATTTGAATCACGCCAAATTTGTGGTTCTTTATAGTCCTGGCCTGGTGAAGCTTTGGGTTTGTGATATTTTCTTCTGAAGCCATTTTAAGGGAAATCTTACAAGTTAGTTATTAGGTCGGGCAAGTATTTAACCAATAGCGATAGCGGTAGAAGGTGACTTTACGAAATTATAAATTTAATTGCTCACGAGTGTAACGTGCGCGGTATCAAGCCCCCCTCCCCCCGGTTCCTCACGCGAATTCCACGTGACAAGTAACATCCCGTGACAACTTTCTAGTTCAATTAGAAAGACAGTTTTTTTTTTATTGATTGTTATTTTATTCTATTTTGTTTTTTAATTATTATTTTTAATTTTATTTGAATTTATTTTTTTTGTTTTGTTCTCGACGGTCTTGCAATGTAAATGTATTGTAACACCAGCAAGAATACCATGATACCATTTTCTAATACAAGTTGTAATTGTATATTTGTAAATTCAAATTTTTAAATTTTTAAATAAAAGTATAAATAAAATACAGAAAGTTTTTATAAGTTTATTTCTAGAAATCCGGATTTATTTATAAAAAATTTTAAAATAAAGTTGGCGTAATTTGTGTCACTATTGTTATAAATCGCATCGCACTTCGTGTTATCATGCGATGGAAGCAAAAGTATAATCAAATTCAAATTTATTTGTCGTAATTTTTTAATTTTAAGACAAAATTTGGACAGAACATAGGTTACTAATATAACTATAAAGTTCTAAAGAAAAAAAAAATTATCTTGTTAGAGGTTTGTGGACAACCGTGTTGAGTACCAATTGAGATAATGTGAAAAAGAAGGTTCGATCACTCCATCTGATGAAATTTCTGAGCCATTTTAGTTAAATTGCGACGATTTAAAAAGTTTAATTTTAACTTATAAATTTAATAAAATACAGATTTAATGTAAAAAAAAATTAAAAATATCGGTTTTTTTAATTTTTATTATCATTTTTATTTTTTTTTCTCAAAATACTTTGTTGATTTTCATTTTTTTTTTTACAAAACACCGTCTAAATGTCAACATTACATTTTACAAACTATTTTATAATTATTTTAAATGTCAAATTTTTTAATTAAAAATTTCATTAATTTGTGTCATGTTCTTAGATCTAGTTTCAAAAACGGCCGCACCGCGCTTTAAAAAGAAGAGTATAGAGTTGTTGTACTGTCCTGACCACCGTGGTCGCGACCGGTCGCGACGAGAAGTGTCGCCGAGTTACACCAACTCTCACTATGCGGCGATACTAAAACGGGGAACTCGGAACTTGGAAGCATAATAGTACTAAAAGGAGATTGGAGGATTGAAAGTTTGGAAGTTGACGTCATACATGCTAAGCTGCTGCGCATGCTCAGTGCCACTTCGTCATTCGTCTTCGTCATTTATTTCATGGCGCTTGTTGTTGGTGGTTTGTGTGTGTTGCTGTTGCTTTTCAATTTATATTTTCGGCCAATTTCACGTCGAAAAGATGGACTGAGAGACGTTTTAAAACTATGCAAACAACTAGTAACGGAATTTAGATGAAAAATTAATAAGAAGAATCGAGATCACGTGACCACAATGCAACGAACAAAGAAAATCAAGGAAAATCAAGGTTTGAGTTTTGAAATTGCTTATTAAAGTGTTCTTGTCGTTAACCTGAATTTATTTTATCTACATTTATAGTTTGTAAATGATGCTGGCATTAGATGTAAAATCACACAAGAACAAGAACTCGTGATGTAATGTCGAA
>JAQFZP010003333.1:0-10563 GCA_034695745.1 Geophilus truncorum | reverse complement strand
AATGAAATCAACAAAACTGATCCAATTTAGATCAATATCGAACGAAACTGGACATGGTGAAATTTCATCCAGTTTTCGCAAATAAAAAAAAAAAAAAAAAAAAACTAAATTTCAACAACACCCGATGGCCAATTTTAAACTTTTAAAAAACATTTTTTTAAATTAACAATTATAGATTACAAGTTACAGCTCTTGAAAATATTGTGCCCTTTAATTCCTATGAAAATTTTTGAATTAGGCTTTCTTGCGTAACAAACTAAAATTTTCACTTTCATGGTTAAAAGTTGCTAACATTTTAAAATTTATCAAAATTTTTCATTCTTTTAAAACTTTTTGTCAGTAAAGTCATTTATTCCACGAAAAAACTGTCTTTTGCAATCCGTTCTATTGGGACGGGCATTAAAGTGCAATGGTGGCAGGAAAATCGGTTTAAAATTGAAGCGGGTCAATTGGAAGGCAACTTGAATGCATTGGGTGCTGAATAATGAAAGCAATAAATTCCTTTTTATTTATTGATACAAAACCATTTGTTAGCAGTCAAAATGCAACAATCTTCAAGTGCAATTGACAATTCCAAGGGGTTTATTTCTCCATTTACGACCTCCCATCGAACATGGCATTGCAGCAGCTCGAGCTAACACCGTTTGATATCTCCAAGAATCGACTTGTAACTTCTTAGATTTACGATTGCAGCGTTTTACAATGTGAAATCCTTTTTTTCTTTTATGGCTGATTCTTTTATCTTTACTGACCATGAGGGAAAAAACCTGCAGTTTAATCTGATTTTTTAACAGCCATGACCTCTCGTAAATACAGAAAGATGAAAAATAATGGGAAGCGTTGTAATTCCGTGATTCGTTGCTTTTGTAATTTCTTTGTTGGAAATTTTCAGATCGAAGTTGATAAAAAGCCCAATTTTCTTCTTTTTTTATTTTATTTAAAATGTAAAATAAGAAAAAAAAAATGATGTGTTTAATCTGATCAATGCGTGATTTCCATAATTACTCTGAATAAATTGCTGCCTAATGTGATTGAATTTATATTATCAGCAACTTGAATGATAAAATGCGCTGATTAAAAGGCGTCGCAAAAATCATTTTACCCATGTAGGTATAACATAACTTCCTTAGTATAAGATAACCAATACCGTAGCATGTTTTCGAGCTTGCACAAATTTTTTATAATTTTGCCGTTACAGCTTTATAATATAGTTTTAACGATCTAAACTTCTTGTAAAAAATTATTTATGTTTGCAAAATCGATTTCAAAGTTATGCAGTTATGCCACCATATTTGTACAAAGTAATAGATTCGAAAAAAATTCATTTATTTTTTCCTCGAATTTGGGTGTGTTTACTCCACTTTTACATCCCATACTTATAAATTGAACGGTTTTCAGCTGAAAACTTGCAAAAACATTAAGAAAATTGCTATGTATTGGCTCAAATTCTCACCGTGTTGGTCAAAATAATGTCAACAAAGTTCGTGATTGGCCAAAATCATAAATTTAAGTGCTTAATCATAAAACTTTTGTGTGCACTCGAAACTCGCTAATATATAAAGAAATTATAAATGCACTTAACCTTTAGTAATTTTTTGTGACATAATGCAAATTACGAAGTTTCTTGAGAAATCTCATTTCTAGTTTATTCGCCAATACGAATTTAAATTGTCTGTGACAGTGTTAAAATTCAGTACCGGTACAGTATTTTGCAACATTCTGCTGAATTTTAGATAGAAAAGTACGTTTGTATATTCGCAACTCTGGGCACAATTCTTTCAATTCATTCAATGATTCTTACATTAGGTCAAATTCAGCTCTAAGTCCTAAATTTCATCATAATAAGATTCCCTATATACCGCAAAGTCTATATTACAACAAACCACTTAATTATCATACATAAAATGAGTCTTTGATTAAAAATAAATATTAATTCTTCCCTGTGAGAAATTACCTTTGGTCTCGACCTTTTCGCCAGATAATTGAAAGCACAAGTCATATTGATTTTCTATCTCTTTACTTCGCATCCCGAAAAACTCATCTTGAAATAAGTGCGTTCGATCCACGACAACGGTTTAAACTAAGTTATATAAGTGACAATGTAATAATTTTATTTTTTCCTTTCATCCTAACTTATTTTTCTCTTTTCCTATTTTTCACCTTTCTTGCCACACTCACTTTTTTATTTCTTTACCACCGAAACACTGAAAGCATCTGACAAATAGTCGTGTCGCAATTACAATTTGGTTTTGCTGTTTCCGCATTCACACACCATGTAATAAACTTTTCCTATTTTTCACTCTTCATCTTGCTCCTGTAGCTCCAGGCTGTGACTATTCATTTCAGGCATCTTTATTTTATTTTTTCCTCTTCCTACTTGTAAAATGGATAGACAAACAGAGTTTGCACGGAACGCTGCTCCCCTACTCTAATGCTGCATCGACGAAACATGCTCTTGGCTCGATTGAGCTACTTTCATCCTCTTGTTATTTTTTATTTCTTGTTTTGCCAAGTTTGTATTAAGTTGGTAAACGCTTTTGAAGCTTAAAAGTGATTTACTCACGTATGTTGCACACTGTAAATTTACAAAACTAAAATTAAATCTTTTAAAGTATCTAAAGTTGAGATCATCTTGTAGTCATGTGAGCAACCTGTAATTAATCTAATCTTCAATACAAATAACACATGTTAAATACTAAGATTAATATTAAATTGTTACTTAGAACTAATAAAAAATAACAAGGTTTAACTTATGTTAAATTGACTTTCATTTTTCTGTCCTTTATGGTCTACTGCACTCTGATTCTTGTTTTTCAATTTTTTGCAGGTTTTACTCTATCAAGACCATAAGTCATTTCTAAAATAATGATTAATTTACTTTACTTTACTTTACTTTACTTTACTTTACTGAATCACTACCTCCCAAAACAAATTACTAATTTTTCATTTCAAAATTTTAGTTAAATTTCAAAATCCTAAATATCCAAATCGCATGCATGGAAACTAAACTTTACAAGTCTAAAAGCAATGCACTGGGCAAATCTCATTCTACATTAAATATCAAAACATAGTATAATTTAGATATAGCTTTGACTTTGTAAATTTAATAATATTTATTCACAAATCTAACTTGAAGCGACTGACAGATGTTTGGACAGATGTGCAAAATCTTTGTATACAGTATGTGATTACCATCGTTAGAGAAAGTTACAGTATCGCAACTGACTTTTCTCTCACAAATAATAACACTTTACCCAATTCCCCGTTTCAACAAAATAAAAAAACAGTCAACTCCCTCATATCCGGACATAGGGCGGGACTGGAAAAAGTGGCCGGATATGAGAGCTAGCCGGGCAAGAGAGAGTATTTAGTGTAGGGCGACATTAAAAGAGGCCGAGACTTTCAGCCGGATAAGAGAGCTGGTCGGATATCAGTATGTCCAAATATAAGAGCGTTGACTGCAGTGATGCATTTGTGCAAAAAACTCTTATTTGTAGCCCTCTTTTGCAAATAGCTTCTTGATTTGCAGAAAAGCTACCATATCCTACTTTTGATAGTTATTACCAAACCAGCAAAATCTTGTTAACATACCATAAATAAAGAAATGGTAAACAGCAAGTTAAAAGGCTGCAAGCAAAATAAAAAATTAACTTTATGAAAATACATGAGTACCGTACTACTGTATATTCATATTTTCTGCATTTTACATGACACATTCCTGCTATTGTATATCAACAAAGGCAAAACAATTAGAAACACGAAAAGAAAAATACGGGTTGTATTAGAACCCGTAGCCGAAGCGCTCGATGATGTTATCTCAGTCGAAAGGTGCAGCACTTTCGGTGAAAATGCCTTCATTTACATGGTAATGCCAGTTGGCTTTTGCTAATGAGTTCAAATATTGACAAAAGGGGGCGTTGGAATTTTGAGGTGCAATTGCCAGTGTTGGCTTACTTGCTTCCCTCATTAATTAAAGCGGCTTTTTAATTTTGAAAAGTTGCTTTCAAATGCGAAAAATGCTGCAAATTGCGGCTGCAAAAAAAGTCGCTTCAATTCCCTCATGTTTTCCATTAGACAAACGATGGGTCTGATATAATGCGAGTTAATTTTTCTTCCAGTCTGCTAATGGTATCGTTTCCTCCGTGCAACTAAGTGCAGCTAATTAATGGTAGGTAACCTATATTAGTGTAATGGTTCGGGGTTTTGTCGGCGGCAAATAATTAATTTCGCCGTCGAAGCGACGAATCGTCACCGCGATTCGGCGGTTTTCGGAAGCGATAAACAATACATCTGGCAGAACGCGGACGACGCGAACAGCATGTGGTCTGTGGTCATTTTGCATACTCTTCATGAATTTTTAATCCTGGACAACGCCGGGGTCATTTCAGCGCCGCGCGGGGAATTTTAAGAGATCCGCTTTTTCATTTATGCATGTACAATGAGGGATTTGTCCTGCAGAGAAGCTACTTTTGCTATGTGAATGTAAATAGAATGCGAATGTTGGAGAGCAAACATCTGGTGGAGATAACCAATTCTTGCAACGATGGCAACCGAAATCTTGTTCGTTGCCAAATTAATCATTGCGGTGTCAACAGTCTCCAGTTGATCTGTATTTCAGTTGGAGAAGATAATTAAAAAGAATTTTTGTTGGCTAAAGACCAGAAGATGCTATACAATGTTGTACATATAAGTTAGTTTTTAAACTTTGTCACATTACTATTTTGTGCCCTTTAAATTCCTGTGAAAGATTTTGGGTCAGGCCACCTACCATAGTGAGAAATACACATTTATGCTGACTGGCACATATTTATAAGATTTTTGCTGTAATTTAGGCCATTGGAAATTAATTTGTAGTTTCACGTCCAGGAAACTTTCAAAAGTAAAGATGGGATTTATTTTTTAAAGAAATTCATGCAAACAGATTTTTTTGGCATATTGTAAAGATCTATATTATAATGTAAAATGTATCCTAAAATCGAGAGGTTGGGCAAACTCAAAAATCTCGTTATAAATCCTAAAAAATACATAAAAAATCTAGAAAAATCTGTAATCTTTTCAAACCTTAAAAAAAAAAAAAAAAAAAAAAAAAATATCTTTGAAAATCTCCAAAAAACCCCCCTAAATTTACCACTCCCAGACTTTTCCTTGAAATTGTCACTTTTATCCACTAATTTGCCCTTCCCTTCCCTTCCCTCTACTAATTGCACGCGTGACCTTCAAACTGTTAACGCAGCAGCAGAACTAATCAGTGGCACTTGGCTCTGACGAATAAACTTCTCTGCGCTAACAAGCCTAACTTAAAAATTCCAATTAGAAAAATTCCTTTCAAACTTTTGCAAGGAAATTTCTGACACAAGCCGGAACAGCCGACACCATACATACCAAGCGCGTCGAGGAAGCGCCGCGAGATGGAATAATTTATTGCCGCGCCAACTCCATCCACCAGCACCGACCACCGTCGGCGTTAAAACCGACGACGCGTCGACCGGTCGCAGTTTGCGGCCGAGAATTATCGGTTTAGCAATTTCCAAGTCGACACCGCATTAGACAACTCAAGAAAATTGATTCCGACTCACCGTGAACGTCCAGCTTGAACCAGCTGATGAGCGGCTCCGGCAGCGCGTCGTTCTGCACGCGGCACTGCAGCGTCGAGTTGAGGTACTTCCTGGTTATTTCCAGCCGGAGAAAGTTGACCGCTTGTTGCCGGCCGATGGTTTCTTCCGGCTGCAGGGAATTGGACGTGTCGGAGAAGGGAGAGAACTCCTCGTCCGCGTGGACCATCTGGCTGTCCAGCTTAGTCCAGCCGTTCCACCAGGAAACCTCGGGGAGCGGTCGACCTTTCCTGCTGCGACAGGTCAGATTGAGCAGTTCGCCTTCGTTCACCGGACCGATGGTCGAGCCGTTGAGGATCTCGCGCTGCTCCAGAGACACTTCTGGCGGAGCTGCGGGTTCTAGAACAAAAGAAAGACATACGTTTTAGATTGCATTGTAACTCTCAGAGAAATAGTTTTTGCATTTAATTTAAAATCATTTCAAATCCCTATCCTTGAATCACACTAACTCTTAAAATATCAATCAATCACGTAAAGTTTGTAAATAAACAAATTTTGGCAAAGTTGGCGATTTCGTTCCTAATTTAGTAAACATTTTTTCATGAATTTTTTTTTTTTTTTTTTTTTTTTTGCATATTTATTTATCTAGGTTCTAAAACATAAAACTTGTGAGCAACTGCACTGCATCTCTCAAAGACAGAAATTAGAAAATATTGTCTATTTTTAAAACAATGTTCTAATTTTTGATATTGACATTTATTTATTTATTGGTATTGGTATTCTAAAGATTAATACTCCTAGAAAATCTTAGTGACAACAATTTCCAAATTGCAGCAATTTTTGACGTTTTTCCTCTTGAACTCCTAATAAATTCAACTTGTACACACACATGTAACATAATGGAAATTGCATGTACAGAAATTTCTTAATTTTATTAATGAACCCGAGTCTGTATCTACTAAGATCTTATATTTACATAGAAATGAGTTTATTTTATAAAAGGTGATTAAAATAAAATCAATATATTTAAATGCAACCCTATCCTCACGCCCATAAAAGAGAAGAGTTTTAAGTGTGCGTTATTCCTGCTAAAGAAAAACCCATGAAAAGTAACAAGTAAATAAAAGAGATAGGGACCATGGAGATTTTTATAGCTAGTTCTTGTCCTCGCACTGATGGACACTGCTTTGCAATTTAATCGTTTTAAGTTGATAGCGCCAAGTCATAACCCTACAATAGTTGTAAAATTAGTCGTGAAATTGGATTAAATGCAATGCAATCGCACTACATTTAACACAAATTTTCTTCCGAGTAATTTGCTGTGGAAATTTGGTCAAATTCACTTTTTCTGCTTTGGGGTTACCAATAACTGTCGCATTGTGCTTTTGTCATAGAGCGAAAAAATTATTATTTTATTAAGTTGTAATTATTCTCTATTGTTTTCCAGAGATAAAGTCAGTTATTAAATAGCATGCAGATAAATGTCACAGGTTTTTGGTTTATTTTATTTTCCAAAAATCCATTTTTAACAAAGGAGAAAATTTTTAAAGTTGGACAATAATTTGACGCAGTCACAATGCGACAGTCATTTGAACTGGTAATTAGATTCAATTCGATTTCACACTGTTATAAGTCTGAAAGAACCCCCAGTATAATTAAAGAAGTGTACTAATTTCCAACTGACTAATTTTCCACTCTTTCTCCTCTGAACAATTCCTATTGAAATCTCCTTGTGCGTTAAAGAGGGGTTGTCATTTGAAAAAATCTGTGACGTGCGTTTATTTGCACCCCAAACAGTCTTCGATAGTACAGTGGCTAGTATCCCCACCGACAACACTGACAAAATTGTTTATTTTCAATTTCAATTCGACTTATTTATTTAGACTGTAGTATTTGTTGACCTCGGCAAACTCAAATACAAGAAATAATAGACAGATAATAGAAAAGAACGCATATTGTCCTCCCGATCCAAGAGGAGTCAAAAGTTGCCCACCACTGCACTACAGAGCAGTTAGAAATGGGATTGCTCTTTATCGATTCTTCGACCAGAGTCTCTTCTTCCTCCTCTGCTCCTCCCTGCCATAGCCAGCGGTCCCAAGACACGAAACAAAGTTAAACACGGATCGTGTACCCAGATTGGGCAAACTCTTACTGCCACAAACATTTACTTTTATTGGCATCACCAATTCCCAACCTTCATTTCGATAACTCCCTGACCAATTGCGGCAGTAAATCTCTGCTGCTAGACAATCGTTGCGACATGGACCAGACATCTTTTTCTCTTGCTGCAACTTAAATTAACATTGTCCAACTACATACTAATGACGTCTCATTACAGGAAAATGTTGCAACCTGAAGAAAATCCTTTCTTGACTCGTGCAGATTAGTGTCCAGTCAGAACTTAATCTCTATTATTCCTCCATTGCTTTTTCATTTTGTCTTTAGATTGACACAGCTGACCAAAGAAGAGTAAAATGTGTCAAAAGAAAAGCATCTCACAACTATCGTCGTTCTAGAGCCATGCTGAACACACACATACTATAGACTTACATTCATCGAAATTAATCCTCGATAGTATAGTAGTTAGCATTCTCTTGCCGTTTCTTGTTTGCAAATGGGAAGCACATTATTCCAACAATTTCCCTGATTAAAACCGTCAGCTTTAACATTCAACGCTAGACAGAATGAAACGCAGCTGCAATATTTCAACTTAAATTTAGCAACAAATTTACATCCAACTGTAATTTCACTTAATACACCTCGTCAAGTCTTTGATGCTCGAGTAATTCAAGAACTTTCACAGTCCCTACATTTTGCACATGCTCCAAATCACACAATTATCACAACCCATCCTTCTGCCGTTCCTTGAAAAAACCCAGAGATAAAAAATATTTATATTAAAACTCGAGTCTAAGCTGCTTATAATTACTTAACCTGGCAATAAAAAAAAAAAAAAAAAAAAAAAAACTTAATCAGCTGTTTCATTTTCCCCTGCCTTTGTGCCATCATTTTTTGGCTTCAACGTACTTACAGTAATCGCTTTCGCTCACTTCCCTACAAGTAGACTTAGTTTTTTGGTAGAGAAATAAATGCCTGAACTTAGTTAGCCACTACAACCTTTAAAAGATGCTCTTCTAATTAACAGATGCGCTCAACCAGCTTAAAGATAATTCTTCTTTTTTCTTTTTATTTAAGGATGTCTTAAAAAGACGGCACACTATTAAACTAAGTGGTTAGGTCCATCAATTCATTGATCTTTTCAGTGAGAAAAAAAAATAAAGTGTAGGAAAAAAAAGAAATTTCTTTCAGAAAAAAGAATTAAAATGTATAAATAAATAAATAAAAAAGTGTCAATCAATTTCAAAGTTCTTGCTATTACTTCTTTTTTTCCCCACAAAAAAAAATTTCCTGAGAAATATTTATAAATAATCCATCTTTGAATTTTTTTCTTCAATAAAAAAAATTATAGTCATTAAAAAATTATGCAAGAAATATGACAGATGTGTCAGTTCTCTTTTGTGACATAATGCTATGAGTAAATCGGCAATTTATAAAAATTCACACTAATTCAAATCATTCAAAATACTTCAAAAATACTTTCTGTATTTTAATATTTTTTATGACAAACTTCACTTGACCTTCTCACATAAAAGTGTCTTTTGTGATCTTGCAATACAAGTTTTACAAAAAAAAGTGCAGAATATTCAATCAAAATCTTGCTCTTTTTTCTTGTTTGGGCTTGCACAACCTCACAAGATGATGCTAATATTGTCCTGCAAGAGTTTCAATATTCTTGTTATGCAGAATCATGCAAGATTTTACAAGATATTACCAAAATCATCATGCATAAATTTCTTATAAAGCTCTCGCAGGATTTTAAAATAATTTTTACAAAATTTCTATTACTCATATCCTGTCAAAAATTTAAAATCTGTTGTAATTACAACTTTCGAAAACATTAAGAAATTAATAATAACAATTTGTAAATTAATATACAGTACTAATTGAAAGAAAAGTTGGATTAGCTCCTTTAAGCAAGTCGTGGCAGCTCTCAAAACAAAGTGGCACAAATGGACGATAAAAAGTGAGTGATAAACTCAAGTGTGGCCTGTTTCTTACAAAGATAAGAAGCAAAGAGGTAAAACGAAGGCAGCGAGACATTATATACATCAAGCTGTCCTCTCTGCACAAGGTGTTCCATTATGGGGAATTAACGAATCCCAAAGTTTTAAGCTCTTCATTTTTGTCTCTTGTTTCAGTTTAGAATCAATTAAAATTTGCAGTTAGTTATTCTTTTAAAAACAATAAATAAATAAAATATTGAATTTTTAAGTCAATTAAATATGCATTTTATTAAATTAAGTTGTTATAGATCATGAAATTAAAATTTTATAAATAAATATTAAATAATTTAATGGGGAGATCAAATTAAGTAATTAAGTCAGTTTAAGTTTTAACAGGATAATTATAAATTTAATTTGCTAATTAAGAAAATAATACAGTGAATGGCAAGAGAGTGCAATTTCGATTATGTATATATGACATATATTCAAAATGAAAATTTTTAAATATTTTAATATACCGTATAGTATTATACACTTTAAAATATATTTTAGATCAATATGTATAACCACTTCACTTTACATGTTTATCATCCAACAATTCACACATGACCAGTGACCTTAATCAAACTTCATCCAATCCATCCACTCACCATCTCCAAAAAAAAAAAAAACCTTATAAATTATATATAACCCAATCTAAAATTCATTACTTAAAAAAAAAAATCAGTGACACATTACGACAATAAGTGTGCGATTTCACACGACAGGTGTTGCTTGGTGTCTTTGTAAACTAAAATTGAAAAAAAAAATAAAAAAAAAAATAAAAAAATAAAAGCCATTACACCTAGCTGTGAATATTGATTCTCCCCATGTTATCTGTGTTCTGCAAACTTATACTCCACGTTGACACTCGTAATAACGACACACATCTACACTTAACGCCATGT
>JAQFZP010003332.1:0-10565 GCA_034695745.1 Geophilus truncorum | reverse complement strand
TCGTTCTTCGAAGCGCATTGTTGAATGCACTCCCGTTCGCTCGGGAAATTGTTTTTATTCGCTTTACACCCGCCGTACCGAAACTCTTTGCACATTTTATCGTCTTTATCAAAGTACCAAGCGACGATGTTGTTGTTACACGGACCTTCTAATTTAGGCATAATGCACGGATCTATTAAAAAAATAAATAAATTAAATAAAAAACCAACAGAAATTTTAATTAAAATATCCTCCAAAACCTTCAATTTGTGTGTGCGCACAAGTGCGATCACACTCTTCCTGCGTGGCAAAACGATTATTATTTCCTAGACATCCACCGTAGTAAAACTGACCACACTGACTGGTTGGTACATCGTAGTACCAAGCAATAGTGTGAGTGTCGCACGGCCCAGCAGCCTTTGGAAGTTGACACGCGTCTAAAATTTACAAATATTCAACAAAACGAAACAAAACAAAAAAAAATAAAAAATCTTACTCATTCCTTCCGGAATAACGCAGACTTCTTCGCATTCCTCTTGCGAGTCAAACCTATTATCGTTTCCATCGCACCCTCCGTACCAAAACCTCGTACAACCGCCGTAATCCATGTCAAAATACCACTTAACCGTGTAATTTCCGCAATTTCCGAGATCTTTCAACAACCCGCACACGATTCCCGCTTTCTTGGTCCCGGGAGTCGGGGGCCTCTCTTCGCAACCCTCGTACTGAGGTCCGGTGGCCGCTTTCACTCCGTCGGGACAGCATCCGAACCTCGTGTTCCCGCATTCGCATCCTTCTTGATTCTCTCCGCGTGCAAAAGTCACTCCGTCCGGACAGCAACCCCATCTCGAGCTCTCGCATCCGCATCCTTCCTGATTGGGCCCCTGAGCGGGCGTACGTCCGTCCGCGCAGCATCCGAACTGGCTCCTCTCGCACTCTTCGCATCCTTCTTGATTATAACCCTGTGCCGTAGTCACGCCATCCGGACAACACCCGTAGAAACTCTCTTTGCACCCGCACCCGGCGTACTGAGGTCCCCGAGCGGGGGTACGACCATCGGGGCAGCATCCGTGCTGGGTCGTAACACACGACTCTTCGCATCCTTCTTCGTTGAACCCCTGTGCAGGGGTACGACCGTCGGGGCAGCATCCGTAGTGAGTCTCCACGCAACTGGGCGCCAGACAGCCTTCATTGTGGAACCCTTGCGCCGCCGTTTGACCGTCGGAGCAGCAACCGAATTCGCTCGCTTCGCAACTGCCGCATCCTTCTTCAGCGAACCCTTGCGCAGGTGTTTGACCATCGGGACAGCACCCATACAGCGTGGTGTGGCAGTCGCATCCCAGGAAATTCTCTCCCTGTGCCGGAGTTTTGTTGTCTTGACAACACCCGAAGGGCATCGAGTAGCACGGACATCCAACGTAATTAGTACCGCCAGCCGGTGTTCGTAAATCGGGACAACATCCGAACTCCGTCGAGTCGCATCCGCAGCCCTCTGCGTTCGGTCCTGTTGCCGCCGTCGACCCGTCGGTACAGCACCCGAATTCGCTCGCCTCGCACCCGCACCCCTGGTTGTTGGGTCCCGCCGCCGGAGTCGATTTGTCGGGACAGCACCCGAATTCGGAGTCGTCGCAGCATCCCTGATTATTCGGTCCTTTCGCTTCTGTTTTTCCATCCGGACAGCAACCGAAAAGACCCAGGGTGCAACTGCAACCCGCTTCGTTGGGACCCGTGGCTTCGGTAAATCCATCGGAGCAACACCCGTACTGCGACAACTCGCAGCCGCATCCCTGGTAGTTTTCCCCGCGTGCGAAATTGATTCCGTCGGGGCAGCACCCGTACTTCATTGCGTCGCAGGGGCACCCGAACGACCCGGGACCCTTGGCTTCGGTCTTTTTATCAGGGCAGCATCCGAAAGGGGTCAGCGAACAGTCAGCGCCCGAACCTGCAAATGGACATCCCTCGTTTTTGGGTCCCGTTGCGTCGGTGACTCCATCGGGACAACAGCCGTATTTCGATTTAGCGCAGTTGGTCAGTGGACCCGGTTCGGGGCACCCTTTGTTGTCGGGGCCCTGTGCAGGGGTGATCAGATCCTCGCAGCATCCGAATTTCGACGATGTGCAATCTTTGACCGTCGATCCGGTGGTTTTGCTAGTTGATGTGGCCACTGGCGACGTAGTGCTAGATCCAGAAGTCGAATCACTCAATGTAGTTGAACCTTTTGCAGTTGATGTCGAATCTGATGACGATGAGGACTCGATTGATGAAGAGGTCGAATCCGATGATGAGGAGGTCGAATCCGATGATGACGAAGACTCCGATGTCGACGAAGATGTCGCAGAAGACGTGGTCACAGACGTAGAAGTAGTTATCGACGTAGTGGAACAACCGTCATTATTTGGTCCGTGCGCTACAAAATTATAAAAAAAATTAACTTAAATAAAATATTTCCAAAAACCACCACTAGGGGGTATAATCACCCGCTTCTTTGCCATCGGGACAACATCCGAACAAGGTATTCAAGCAATCTTCATTATCGTCATCGCATCCTTCGTTATTCGAACCCTTGGCCGCCGTTTCGCCATCCGGACAACACCCATAAGGAGTCGTGTCGCAGTTCTTGAACAACGGAGTGATTCCAATTTTCTGACATCCTTCATTATTCGGACCCAGCGCTGCGTTGAGCAAATCCGGACAACACCCGAAAGCAGACTTCACGCAGTCGTCTTCGTCCACGAATCCTGGTCCTTCCGGTCCACCGTAGTCTGGTAATATCGGGATTATATTTTCAGGGCAGTCAGACTTGTCCGTCTTCTGTGCCGGTGTGATTCCGTCCGGACAACACCCGAACTTCGACCCTTGGCAGTCTTCGCCGGACGATTCGACGTTGTCGTCGCAGCCCTCGAAGTTGGGTCCTTGAGAGGGCGTTGCGTCGTCTGGACAGCATCCATAAGGGCTCTCTTTGCAGTTGTGTTCGTCGTCGAAGTCGCATCCGAAAAAGTTCTTTCCTTTAGCCGGAGTGAATCCGTCCGGGCAGCAACCGAAGACGTGCGACAAGCATTGGTCAAGGGGGTTTGGACAACCTTTGCTATTAGGACCTTTGGCTGCCGAAACGCCGTCGTCGCAACATCCGAATTTCGTCTCTTCGCAACTCGCTACTTTCGGACATCCCTCTCTGTATTTTGCAATTTAAAATTAATTTTTTAAAATTAATGACGTCGTTGAATTTTTAATATTTGTTTTTACTTGAAAGGACCCAACGCTAGGGTTTCGCCGTCTTGACAACATCCGAATTCGCTTTTGCTGCAGTCTTGGTCGTTGTTGACCGGTGGGCAGCCGAGGAAACTCGGACCCACCGCTGATGTGACATTATCGGGACAACAGCCGTATTTGGCGTCTTTGCACCCGCCGGTCGGCATGATCAGTTCGTCTAAAAATTAACCGAGTCAAATTAAAGTCGATGTTAAATTAAATTAAATTAAATTTAATTTAATTTAAGGGAAATTACCGCCATCGCAAGGTTGAGTGTTACAGGCTTCCTTGACGTCTGGTTTCATCGTGGCGTCGCAGTCGCGGTCATCGCCTACTTTGTCGCCCACCATGCATACCACTTTACGGTTGTGGGAACCGCCGCTGCACGTTGCGGAGCACTAAAATGACAATTGCGTAATTTTAGAATATTTAAATGTCAAGTGAACTATAATAGTTCCGTTCACTTGACCTTTAAAAAAAAAAAAAATTAATTACCCGTTCCCACATCCCTGAGAACCACACTCCAGAGCAAGTTGTGCCGGTACATTCCCGATTCGCTTCGTCTTTCTTTTTTGCATCGCATTTATCATCGTCTACTTTTTTCAGATCGTCTCCATTTGGGTGAGCGCAAAATACGTTTCGGGTTTGAACGCCATTTCCACATTTCGCTGAACACTAAATTTAAAAAAAAAAAATCAAAAAATATTTTTTTTTTTGGGGTTTTTAAAACTTACTTCGCTCCACTGAGTGCTAATCCACATATAATCGCAGGAATTGCTATCTGGACAATCACGTTGATACTCAGGTTGCCGGGAGTGGTCACAAAAGCCATCGGGGAAGAGAGATCCACTTTTATTCGAGCAGTGGATGAGTCGAGATTCGCGAAACAGACCACAGGTGTCGCACTAAAAAATATAAATTCAACGTTAGAATTTATTTTTATTTATTTAATTATTTAATTTTGTTCTAAATCCTCACTCCGCTCCATTCGGACACTATCCAATCGACTCCTTCGCAGGGTCCGTTGTGACATTTCCTCTTCGTTTGCGGTTTGTGCGACATGTTGCACGAATAATCGGGGAAAAGTTGAATGTTGCCTTTGACGATTCGTTGACACGTGACGGTTCGACTTTGCTCGCCAAATCCACATAATTTGTTACACTAAAAATAAAAATAATTAAAAAAAAAATGTAAAATTTAAAATATATATATTTAATACATGTGTCCAGGGGCTGGATCGCCATTCGGGACAAGTGACATCAGTGTTGCAAGATCGGGTGTGTTTTGGTCGAGGTCCGACGACTTTAAGGCACAAATTATTGTTGACAACCGAAGGTGCGTCACCATTTTGTATTTGTTGACAGAAAACCATTCGGTATTGAACACCACCTCCACAAGACGACGAACAATCTTCCCATTCACCAACATGCCACCTATTTTAAATATAAAAATAATTTATTTTATTTTTTTTTTTTTTTTGTTATTTCTTACATTGCTGGACAACTGTGAGTGTTGCATGTTTTGTTGCTAATCGGTTTTATAGAGACATCGCAGTTGAAATCCTCCACAACTTCGACGCTGTTGGATCTGGCACAGAAAACTTCACGAGTTTGAATTCCTAAAATTTATCAAATTATTACATTTTAGAATTTAATTAAATTATTTTTAATTTTTGAAATTCCTCATTATCTAACCTCCGCCGCATGATCGCGAGCATTCTTCGAACGGTTCGTGACGCCATGAATAAGTATCTGGTTGCACTGCACTTATGCCCTTTGGTATAGAATATTCGTATACAATTCCTGGATTTCGTTCTTGGTATAATAACTATAACGTTAAAAATAATCAATGTTACATTTTATTTGTAAAAAAATAATTTCGAATTAAAGGTGACGATGTTAAAAATCATTCAAGGTAAACGACTAAAACTTCATAAAAAAAACAAAAGAGTTAAAGATTCAAATAAATATTTAAATTATAAAAGACTAAAAACTGCTGTTGGGTAATTATGAATCATTGACCTTGAAAGAACAAATGGAAAGAAAACAATATTGCATGCCATCTAGGGACGATATTTTAAAAGAAAAGATAAAATTCAAATTTTTGTAATCTACAAAGAACCGTATTTGTACTTCAGGGGGCAAAGTATTTTAATTAAACGTCTTTTTTTTTTACAACAAATGGGAATGCCATCTACCGGCGATACTTAAAACTTTAAATCAAAAAAAAAATTTAATTTAATTTTCTCAGTGTCTAAAAAATACCGAATTTTAACACTAGGTGGCCTAGATATCTTTACCATGATATATATGGGTTCGGTGGTGGGTCCAAGTGCAGTGATAGTTTCCGGTGTGAGAAACTCTGAGGGTCTTCGCGAGTAATGGAATGTGGTACCAGCAATGGACAAATCCCGCGGCTGGTCAATGCGCCAATTTCCATTTAGATAATAATGACCAGTCAAATTCCTAATGGCTTTTCACAAAAAAAAAAAATTACAAAATTACAAAAATGATTTACGACCCTTTATTTTCTTTCATACCCAAGAAATTATTACTGGCCCTTCGTTCTTGAATGTGAATATTTGTGGCACCCGTGGGAACCAATAGAATATCATTATAACCTTCAAAAAAAAAATTACATTTAAATTTTTTTTTTTTAATTTTTTTATTTATAATTTACCAGTTTGTAAATTATCCAAATCAAAAGTTCCTTCAATGGTGTTGCAAGTGGAGCCATCACCCCTACATTCGCGGCACTTGTCCTCTGTGGCATTCGAGCCCAAGATGAGATCACATCCAACGGGCTGTAAAGAAGTCACGTTACAGCTCATTGACCAACACTGAGATTTAGTTTAAAAAGGGGAGAGAGATTTGTAGGAATTTGTTCGAGTACCATGCACACTCCATCCACACAAATGTCCAGTGTGTCTTGGTCACACCTGGTGCCGTCAATCACTTTCACGTCGTGCCGGTAGTACACCCTCTCACCTTTAGGTCTACAGTTCAGTTCGCATTTATTCGGTACTAAATTTCAAAACAAAAATTAATTTGTAAAAATTTAAATTTTTATTTTCTTACGGTCAGTGTAAGGGATCCACGTAGTGTATCGTCCATCGATGGGTATTTTATCAAATTTCGAGCACTGTTCAGATCTGAAATCCACTGATCCTTCGGGACAATCCTAAAATTTAGATTTTAAGTCAAAAAATGGTTTTAATTTCGCTAACAGATGGCGTTAACAAAACTGTAATGTTATGGCTGTTTTCTCCCTAGTGTTTTTCCTCCATTTAACTGTCACATCGTTTCACTTAACTCCAAAATTCCCTTTGACAGGCTAATTTTAGCTTAGCTAAACTCCCGCTTTCGCCTTGTCACACACACTCCATTTTTTTTCGCCCCATTAATTTTTTTACCCTAAAAAAAATGTACAAAAACAAAAATGTATTTATACCTAAAAACACAATAAACACGTGGCTTTGGCTTTAAAATAGCAGAAACCGTGAATTAATTATCTGGCAACTCGCTCCCCCAACACTTTTTCCCCTCTTTTCCTTAAGAAAATATTTTTTTTATAATAAATTTTATCTTACAATATAATGAGAAAACGACTAATGGGCTCCGTCTTGTCACATTTTTCGTTTTAATCTCGGGTTCCACCTTCGCCCGAAGGTTATTTGTGATTTGATGAGACCCCCAGCAACTATCTTGTTCAAAATAAATGGCGCCCCTCAACACTTAATTTGAGGCGAGACCCTATTAAATTATTAAATACAATAAGTTGTTTGGAAATTGCTGGCATAAATCATCTTAGGCTTTTAGCCTCGCCCTTTGCAGAAAATAATGTAAAAAATATATAAATTTGTACACTAAAATACAACTTCCGGTTTAATTAAGTATCTAAACAGTTGTCAAATGAATGAAATACGACGTCATAGACGAAGAATTCGTGTGGATTTCGTCACCAAAAGTACAAACTCGATGTTTTGAAGTAAACCGGAAGTGATGGTTTTAATTGTTATTTACACTGAGGTAAAGTATCACTTCCGGTTTTACTCGATTTCATGCATAGTCAGGTGTTCAGTACTACCAAACCGGAAGTCTGTTTCAAACTTGATGTTTCAAAATTAACCGAAAGTGATACTTCAAACTCGCCCTTAATAAAAAATAATGTAAAAAAATAATTTATTTTTACACGTTACACGAAAGTAGCACTTCCAGTTTGATTAGTTGCATTTAACGTTGCAACGAAGAATTAGTTATAAGATTGCGTTTTTTCACTAAAAGCTCAAACTTATGTATCAAAATCAACCGGAAGTGATAATCCTAAGTGTTATTAAGACTGAGATAAAATGTCACTTCCGGCTTAACGCAATGCAATGTCAGTATGTATTGACTGAATACCTACAGACATTGAGTGATAGATACATGAATACAATTCAATTATCTATCACTCAATATAAACAAACCGGAAGTTACATTTACGTTGCAAATTGCGAAAAGTTTGCGAAAATTTTATACAAAATGACCATTAACATCATTTTCAAAGTGGTCATTATATTTTTAATTTATAATAAAAAAAAAAATTTCTTTTTGATATTGCCACTTAACGTGTTATTGACCCCATCCCACATCAATGTGTCATCACGAAGCAATAACTTTTATTTCTTAAAATTTAATTCTTTTCTAATGTAAAAATCCAAATTCATGGCCGGAGAAAGAGAGAGAGAGGCCATTGCCACAACTCGCACTTGGCATCATGCCTTGGAAACCCCAGACATTGCCACCAATGGCACCAAAAACCTTATTATCTTTTTCAAAAGTCAAGAAAGGGTTGTAAATTTTATTACTGTCTTAGTTTAGATCTAGTTCACCAACTGACTCACTTTCAGCTATTTAAATACGAGTGACATATTGGTTTAAGCCTAAAATTTAATTTTTTTTCAGAAGACTTTGAGTGATTTGTTGCTAATTTTAACTCACCTGAATATTGCACGAGAAGTATTTCTTACTCGGACCGACGCAGCCGTGAGTTCCGTCGTGTCTGTAATTTAAATTAGAAAAACATTAATTTATTTGTGTATAATTATGAGTCATGAAATATAAAGGCGCGTTGAATAAAGATTGAAAGTGTTGCAAAATTCATGGTTTCTGTGTAAAAGGGTTATGGAGTACGCAAATAGGATTATGGGTATTCATGAAGATATGAAGTACAGTTGTCGAGTAAATGTTATCGTTGTTTGGGAAGTTGAAATTAGCATTAGCATGTGTGTGTTTTATTTATTTATTTTTTTTTGTTTTAAAGATGTGGATCTAATTTTGCTGTGAAGTTTGCTAAGGATAAAAATATGGGTTAAATTAAAAATGAGTTACGAAGTCGACAGATGGTAAAGTTTGGAAAAGTAATGAGTTTTTGGTGATCAAAATTAGGTTTAGGTTTAAAAGAGTGTAGTGAGTTTTTTTTTTATAATTTATTTTTTTTTTTTTTTTGGTCTTGAAAAATTCAAAATTTAAATAAAAATGACAAAGTAAAAAAAATTTTTTTTTCCCCTTTTCCAACAGATGGTGAAAGTAGAGATTGGTGGGTTTTAAAGAGTGCAGAAATTATGTTATTGTTTTTTTGTTTTTTTTTTTGTTTAAACATTTTTAAAATTTAAATCAGTAAATGGAAATTCTTTTTATAATTTTTTTTGCTTTAAAAAATTTCAAATTTTAAATAAAAATAAGCAGAAATAGCAAAAAAAATATTTAAATTTACACAAACATGTGCAATAATGTCAAAAAAAAATGTTTATAAAAACTACTGTATTTATATTTTCGTAAAACACGAAATCATATTTTTGAATAAATTTACAATTTTTTATTTTCATATTCTAAAAATCTTCTATAATTTAAATTAAAAATTGCAAAAAAAAACACTATAATTCCACCACAACACAAAAAAACAACATAATAACATACCAGAAAAACCAATAAAATTAAACCCCTGCACATGTAACCCAAATATCTGGCATTTTCCGGATCCTTCGGCACATTAAAGCAAATATTTTCCCAAGGAAATCTCGAGTCGACTCAGTATCAACTAAGACGAGCACTTTCCCTGCTTAGCCCATCAATCTGTTGGAGGCAAATCCCATCGCAGGGTGCACCAGACAAAAAGACCGTGACATTTCAAACAAGAGTCGAGTGTCCACGGGTCAAGGTGACTCCCCCCGACTCATAAAAACGCGTCTTTCCCCTCCCCCGGCACCCCTACTCTCCAAACCCCCGCATGGGGTTAACAAACAACGACCTCCTTCTTCACTTCACTTTCAAACGACTTGCACTCAATTCAGGTGTGAATCGGACGCTAATCGCCTTAATCTCACTTTAATCACTCTTTGTGTGTTTGTTTGATTTATGGCGAAGTTAAAATAGCGCCATCTATTGTCGATTTTTTTTTACAAAAGGATTAATTTGATGTTAATGCTGATTAATTGTTGATTAATTAACCTGACGTGAAGACATTTCCTCGTTTGAATCGAAACGCCACCCCCGCAGGTCCGCGAGCATTCCTGGGGGTCACTCCAAGGACCCCAGGGGCCGCTTTCCGAAACGTAGGATTCGCCGATTGCAATGTCGGGGTTTTGACGCCGGTGACGGCCTATGTGGTGGTGTCTGTTATGTATATGCACCTGGAAAAGAAAAAGTGGGAAAGATATGTTAAAATAAAAAATAAATGTAATAAATAATTTTAGAAAAAAAAGTTATAAATTTACTAAAATTGCAATTTTTTTTTTTAAATTCTGGAAATTATTGAAATCATTGAATTTTTTGAAATTCTCATAGAGAATTGTTGAATTTAGTAAAAACTAAAAGTTTTTTTTTTACAGATTTGGATATAATTTTATAGTTACAACTGTAAAATTTTTTAAAATTTTGTGTGAATTTACAGTAAACCAAATTTATTACATTTTTTATATTTAGAACAAATTTTGCTAAAACTTTGCAGTTTTTACTAAATTCAATCAATTGTCACAAAAAAAAATTCAAAAAATTCAACAATACTTCAAAATCTGACATTTTCAAATCAACTAATTTAAAAAAAAAACTAAAATCCACTCTTCACACCAAACATTTCCACAGAATGTACCATCATTTTACTCAAGAATTCATTTGATAACAAAATCACAAAACTTCCACTATCCCACAAGTCCATCTGAAGTTATCTTCATTTCTTTATATATCATCAACAACAATAAAAACATTCAACTCCCATTCCTTCCATGTGACCCATAAGTTCTACTTACATTTTACAACTCATGTTGAGCAGTGAGAATTAAATGTAATGCTCCAAACACT
>JAQFZP010003331.1:0-10565 GCA_034695745.1 Geophilus truncorum | reverse complement strand
TGTAGATTTTGACCTCTGTTTACAGGCAAGTCAAGTGATCACGCTGGCCATTTGCTAGCGCGCCACGCGATTGGTTCGTTTCCACAATTCTCTTTTTACCTGCATCTCGAGCCGGCTCGACGTAACCCTATTCATCACACGAAAAGCGGGCAATAATTTTGCACTAACCTCATCTTTTATTCAAAATTTAGACCATTTCTATGTAATTTATACTGATTTGCACCTTTATTTATTAAGATTATCATCTTTAAGATGACAGAAGTCGTCATTTCAGATATGGGTGGTGGGTGGTGCTTGGTTTTAGTGGGCGTTGGTTTAATACTCATCATACGCGACTCGGGGTTTTTTTTATTTTTTTTTATTTGTTTATAGGTTGTGAAAAATTAAATTAGTTTTTGCTTCTTCCTCTAGTGTTTTGCGTGTGGAGCTGAAATAGGCAACCATAAACATGGACACAAGTATCAATTAATTGTAAGTACCTAAAATATTTTTAATTTTAAAAAAATTAAAAATAATAAAAAAAATAAAAATACGCATTCATCTCACTTTTTACGGTATAAAAAAATAAGTCAAACTGGACATTCTTACTAGAAAAAGAAATAGAAATGTGCCGTTGTCAGCGCAAGCGCAAACGCAAAAATGTTAACGCTTGAATCGAGCGACCATTTCAGTGTAGATGCGGCAGTTTTTGCTTAAATGTTCTATTCAGGATGTCTCGTTCATCGCGACCAAGCATTCCAGTTGCTGTGCTCAGTGCAATGGGAGCCGGAACGTGAGATGAAATACCGTAGTGCAATTTATTGATTTACTGCCACAGACTGAAACAAATGTGATTTTTTTTTTTTTTTTTTTTCATTTTTTATTTATAAAAAATACATTGATAAACATTGAATTTAAAGAAAAAAGATACATATTTATTGAAATTGTTGACAAAATTGATGATTTTTGAAATTTGCTTTGTTAGAATGGCTTATAATAACAACTACTTGGCTTCAATGAAGCCCTCTTCGATTTTTCAGGACAAAGGGATGTTTACTATATTTCAAGCATCGAATGCTTGGAAAGCAACTGAAGAGATATTATTATTAGATGCGATAGAACAATATGGGTTTGGAAATTGGTAAATATAGATTTTTCTTCTTGATCCGAATTGAAATAAACATTTATAATTTTATGTTAAAGGGAAGAGGTATCGAGACACATTGAAACTAGGACTTCGGAAGGTGCGAAACTTTTTTTTTTTTTTTTTTTTTTTTTTTTTTTTTTTTTTTTTTTTTTTTTTTTTTTTAGAGAAGAAAATAAATTTTTAAAATTTATTTTTGATGTTTGCAGAAGCGCAAGAACATTATCACAACATGTACATATTAGGAAACATGGGAAAAAGTAATTTTTTTTTTTTTTTTTTAAATATATTGTTTAAAATTTTAATTATTTACATAATTTTAATTTATAAAGGGACGTGGCCGAACGAAATTAGGGTTAAACCTAGAGATCACACGTGTATGGAAGGAGGTCCACTTTCTCCGGGATTATCAGTTAAATTAGCACCTTTAGAATTATCTCTGCAGGAGCAACAGGAACTCGGCTACATGCCTCTCCGCGATGATTTTGAAAGAGTACGACGAGTTTTGGCGATTGATATTACATTTGTATCTTAAAATATTTTTATTTAAAGGAATTTGACAACGAGGCTGAATCGTTAATCAGCAATTTAGTGATTAATACTGAAGACGAGGAAATTGATTTAGGTTTCAAAAAAGTGGATTTTGGTTTAATTTTTCTTTTTTTAATTTTTATTTTGTTGTTTTTTAGCATTGAAACTTGCTCACGTAGACATGTATTCGAAAAGGGTGAAGGAAAGACTAAGGAGAAAGAAATTAGCGAGAGAATACATGCTTGTGAGTCATTTTTTTTCGTGGACCAATAAACAGAAATCGCAGAATTCAAAGAAGAAACCATCAAAAGACGAAAAGTACTTTTTATTTTATTTATTTAAATTAATTTAAAAATTTTCTTTGATAAATGTTTTCTGTTTTTAGAGAATTTCAAGATAAGATGCGGATTTTTGCTAAGTTTCAAGCGCCTCAAGAAAGAGAACAATTGTTTGAAATATTGCAAAGTAATTTTAAATTTTTTTATCATTTTTTTAAATGATTGATATCCTAGAATTCGTTTTTTTATTGTGATTGTAGGGGAAAAGGAATTGAAGCTTAGGGTGAAGGAATTGATGAGGTTACGGAAAAATGGAATAACAAAATTAGATGGTAAAATTTAAAAAAAAAAAAAAAAAATTTAAAAATTTAAAAACTTGATATTTTTTGAAGCAGATTGTGAAGAATTCGAAACGGCTAGGTATAAAAGGGAAAAACGGAAAGAAAATAAGAAAAAATCAGTAAGTGAAATAAATAACAGAAAAAAAATAACAAAGTGTTATAAATACATTGGTGAAAGTTTATTAGCTGAGTTTTATTAGTTTGTGTATCATTCAGGGAAACAGCAGTTCTTCGCATCGAAGATCAACAATGGTGTCAAAAAAACAAGAGTAAGGATTTTACTTACTTGTTTTGTGATAGTAAATATTAAATAATAAAATTCACGATTTTGTTACAGAGAAAAAGGCGCAAATATTTCACAAGACGGCGGCGGCCGCGCAGATGATGTGAAAGAAGAAACCAAAGATTTTGACATTACTTTGTTTCCTGGTTTTGATTTATTATCTGAACGTGAACGGAAGGTATAGCTAAGGATTATTATTTTTTTTTTTAAATGTTCAATTGCTGATTTTATTATTTTTTTGTTTATTTTGCAGTTGTGTATATCTATTGGACTAAAGCCAGCAAAATACACGTCTTTAAAAGCAGTATTAATTAAAGTGAGTATAGAAATATTGTTATTACTTTATTTCAAAATTTTATTTGGTTTTTGAATTAACGTTGACTTAAAAGATAAAATGAATTTAGTTCAAAATTAGAACGGCGTTGGCTCGTTTTTATTGGTTTTAAGATGCATGTAATAGAAATTTCTAAAAAATTAGCGGCATCACGTTGAGAACGCTTGCTTCTAATATGGTTTGTGGCGACCTGCCATTTAAGAAAATGAAAGTTTTATTAATAAGGAACCAAGGAGTGGTATTAAAAATTAATTAATTAATTTTAATTTATTTTAATTTAATTTAACTTAACTTAAATAATTAAAATCTTTAGCGCCCTAACGCAGCCAGCCCTAATGCAACGCGCCCTAATGCAAAGCTCTCTAATGTAACTCATTTTTATCCGATTTGCGCAAATGCAATGCGCCCTGGGGCATACGACCCGTTTATAGCATGTACTAACTGTAAGTGATGGTCAAATATCAGTGGCATTTATTTTAAAATGGTCAAAACTTAACACATTTCATCAGCTCTGATTAACTTATAAGTTAAATTATATCGTATAAATTTAATTGAATTTAATTTTGTAAGTTACATTATAAGTTAAGTCAATTTTGATTGTTTCCACAAAGTCCTTACCAAAGTATCGAAAGAATGAATTTGTTTTACAGTAATATTCATCACGAATTATATGTGTCAATTTATTTTTATAGGATAATCTTCAGCAACGGAAAGGAATTCCAACAAAACCATGTTATCCAACGGGTTTGGAGAAAGCACATAGGAGAAAAATTATTAATTTTCTTATGAACAGTGGCTGGATTACTGCTTGCTAAGAATGTTTCTGCTTTGTTCAGTTAAATGCCTCAAGTCATTCATATCAGCCTCCAATGAATCTCCTTTATCGCTTTGACTTCCAGTCCAATTTATGACAAATGCTGATGTGGAAGTTCTCAGTGATATTTCGCTATTGCGTCATGTGGCTACATTCTAAATAAGTTAATTGTTATTAGAATGAATGTTAAGCATAAATTTGATTACATTAGGGATGTAAACAGGACCAAATTACCAGTTCCAACCCGTCTCAAATCCCAAACATTAGGTTTTTTCAGTTCCGTCCCAACCAGAGTCCCAAGATTTCCACAGAGTTTCATTCCCGATTGCTTCTTTCCCCCTCAGCTTCTAGTTTACATTCCCAAATAATTCAGAATTTGAATTATGAATTTACTCTTAACTTACGTGATTTTTTTAAATCAAGTTATTCTAGTATTAATAAACATAATAGCAATAATTTATTTTCCTTTACATTACCATTCCCAGTTCTAGTTCTGACATTTCTTGCTTCTCTAATCTGATTAAAACCCAATCCATGTTTGGATGCAATCAAGACTGGGATTGAAACATTTCCAGTTTGGTTTACATCTCTAAATTGTATTTTTTTAAACATTAAAGTGTTTAAAAATTTTTGTAGAAAAAAAGACTAAATCGTTAGCATATGTGATGAAATTGAGTTTATGATAATTTTAGAACTGCTAAAATCATTCCATTATCATTTAATTATTTTTAACATTGTTATTGATTCTACTTATTATCTGCCTCAGTTTTCAAAAAATTTTAAATGCATAGAAATTGAAATATATGCTCGTTGTTTGTATTATTATTTCAAAGCATAAGTGAAATGTGTTGTGTTGTATATAAGGAACATCTTTTTTAAAAAAAAATTCAAAAATAAATCTTTACCTTTAAAGGTTTGGATTGTAAATAGTTGTTTTCTTTTCTATTTATAAAACAAAGTTTTGTATTCTACTTATTTTCTCATGTCCATTTTTATTTGAGGTATCTCATTTTTAACCATTTCATTTTGGCATCTTATAATTATTCACTACTGATTTTTTTTACACACACAAGAAACAATCGAGAAGTGAGAGACTTTTGAAAATGGAGGATACGAGTCTTGTTCCAATCCATGTGCTGATGTTCGTTTCTGGCGTGTAAGGCAGGAGCAATCATGTTTTCTTGTTCATTGAAACTTTTAACGTGTTCTCGAATACGAATGTCCAATTTTCGTTTGGTCTGACCCACGTACAGTGGGTTAGAGGACAATCGAGACATGGAATTTCGTATACGACATGAGATTAAGTGAAAGGATGGGAGGAAAAGTTGTAAGGATTTTGGTTCTGAACTAAACTCTTTTAAGTTTAGATTATTGCGAATAAAAGTGTGAATTCCAGCTTTTAGTAAAAGTTTCTGGACATAGTAAGAGTAAGATCCAACAAAAGGAAGAGAGTGACCGGGTTTGGAGTTCTTTTTAAAATATTTTCGTCCAAATGTGTTGAGAAGAGCAAGGGGATATTGGCTTCTCGGCAAGACTCAGAGCAAATGAGTTATTTCGTTTTGTTTATCAGATTCGTGCTGAGTGTGAATGTGAGCACGGAAATATAATGAGGAAAGGACGGACAATCTGTGGCTGAGGGGGTGGAATGAGTTGAAATTTAAATACTTGTCAGTATGTGTGGGTTTTCTATAAGGTGTAGTACGAATGCCCTCGTCTTCTGAGTGAATGAGAGAGTCGAGGAATGGAAGAGGATTCGTAATTTCTAGGGTGAATTGGATTTTGGGATTGATATAATTAAGGGTATCTAAAAATTCTTTAGCTCTTTTTGGAGAAAAACGTGCAATACAGTCATTGACGTATCTTTTCCACTTGTTGTGAATTTGATCTGACTGGTCTCTATTTGTCTCTACACTGCATCTAATTGGCAAAAGCCAGAGTCAACACTGGGTTTCAATGATACTGAACCATAATAACAACGATTTAATTAACATACATTAACTCCTACTCTACAAAAGGAGGAAGCGGAATTGTTCTGGTAAAAACAAACCAAAACCCAAACTGGTGTCTGAATGTTTGGGTTCGGACTCACTGAACAGTCCGTGAATTGAGAATCTTTTTGTTTTTTAAAATTGATGTGGTATTTTGTTTCTGATTATTTAAATTCTAAGGAAATTTTTGTTTTTTAAAATTTATCTGTGATTTTATTTCTCAAAAAAAAAAAAAAAAAAAAAATTATTATTTTTTTAAAATTTATCTATCATTTTATTTGTAATAATTTAGACTTCAGTATATAAAACTGTTTAATTTGAACCACTTGCTTAAATTTAATAATTGCTTTATATACACTTGCTGCACACACTTTTACTTGATGCAAACAGTTTTCAAATGAGTCTGCTTTTTTGATTGGCTCATTTGAAATCTAGTCTCTAAACAGAGTGCTCTTTTATTTCTCAAATATTTCCTAAATTTAATTTGTTGCCAAAAATCAATTTATTACAGGAAGTATGTACAAAAATCTCTGAATTTACAAATAAATAAATAATTTAATATTTAGGAACATTGAGTGTAGGTAGTCACCATATTTCCAATCCTTTGAGTCACTGTTCTACAATTGGTACCTAATTAATTTCAAAAATAAATACTTTTGTTTTTTAATTTGGAAATCGTATAAGAAATACTTGAATGCGATTCCTCCGAACGACTTTGCATGAACTGATGATTCCCGAAATGATGATTCCCGAAAAAACTATCTCCAAAATTGTCGAAGCTGTCGTGGTCTTCATCTTCGAAGTAATCATGATCCCAAAAACTGTTGTCTCGAAATCCAAAATTCTTCTCTTCGTGAAAAGAATGGCGAAAACTGTCGTCGAATTCCTTGAAAATGTCATCGAAATTGAAGTTAAAATGACTGCCGAAACCATTGCTTTGCTGTTGCTGCTTGAAAGGTGAATCGCCAAAATGATCAAATTGCTTTCGTTTTTCTGGATTTGACAGTATTTCATACGCTGGAAATAGATTTTAATTAATTAATTAATTTTAATTTTTTCAAACAAATAAAAACTTAAATGCAAACCTTCAGCAATTTCTCTGAATTTCTTTTCAGCAGCTGGATCTTTGTTTTTATCCGGATGATACTTCATGGCTAATTTGTGAAAAGCTTTTTTAATCTCCCTGTCTGTAGCAGTACTTTTAACTCCGAGATCGTCGTAGTAATCTCTACATTGACATAAATTTAGTAACGAGAACAGCAGGCAAAGGATGAATAACTTCATTAGAAATTTACCTAGAAAATAAAAAAAGATTATCGAGGGTTTATTTGAACACAGAATTGACTTACAATTTGTCCTAAAATTCGTCCAAAAATGGATGACAACTTCACTTTATATTGATTTGATCATGGTTACTGTTACCTGTTACTGCCTGTGCCTGGTTATTTTATTGCATTCACGAGATTACGTCATTGTTAACCCATGCGTTAGAATATTTGTCGGTATCTGATTGGTTAAATTCAAGGCTAAATTACTTTTACAGATTTTTTGAATTAATTTAATATAGGTTTATTTTTCTCTGTAATATAACATAATAAAAATTTAAAATAATAATAAAAATTAAATTAGTTAAAACCCTGGTGTTAAATCTTCGAACTAAACTCCAATACAAACACACGACGTGCTGTAAAATGTAAGCATTCTGTGGTGGTCATTATAAACAATGCAGATGCAGATGACTGTCAAAATGGAGTTGTGTGGTTCCATTTATTACAATTTCTGTTAAATTAATTATAAACAACATGGCAGATGAGTTATTATTACCGTTATTAGGTTACAGAGAAGGCCGGTCCAGTGACACAGGCAAGTTGCATCGACATTGATTTTTATTCGCACATTTCATGAAGTTCGAATTAATTTCACAGACGACGAAGACGAATCACAACAACCAACTAATGCAAGTCAATCGTACATGTCATACGACCAGTCTCTACCTGCACAACATACGGTATAAAAATGTTATTAGTTACCATGTTTAATTTAATTATTAAAATTATTAAAATATACAAAATTTAATCAATTTCAGTACTTGGGAACTGATTTAGAAGAACTAAGCGGCAGAACTATGCTCGGTGACGACGAAATATTAAATTTACCACTTCTCTCTTTACCTGGTGTGGTTTTGATCCCAGGACAAACTCTGCCACTTCACTTGTTCCAACCACCAACAGTTGCAATGATAAAAAATATAATCGAGAGCGACAGGACTTTCGGCATGGTTAATTCGAGATATTTAGGGCCGGGGTACAGCACATCCTTGGCACCTATTGGTACGACAGCTGAAATTCGCTCCTACAAAGAAGAAACAGACGAAAGATCTGGTTTAAGCACAATTCGAGTTAAAGCAGAGGGAAGACAACGATTTCAAATCGTCGATACTCGGAGACAAGCTGATGGGTTTGTGTTTTAAGAATGGAAATTATAATTTTTAATGTTAAATTATTTTATATTATTTTTTTTTTAGTGTTTTACTCGGTCGTGTGAAAATATTACCAGATGTAGTAGTAGGTGATCCGCTAGAGGGCGCTCGTTTGCAAAGTACGCTTCGATTTCAAAAACACCCATCACGAATGAAAAGCGTGACTCTGGATCACGATGGACAGGAATTTGTTCTTAGAAATAAATTATCAAAAGCAAAAGTAATTTGAAAAAATTGAATTAACAACAAAATTTAGATTTTATTATTTTTTAGTACGATAAATTGAGACCCGCTCATTTTACGCGATGGCCGAGTTGGGTTTATAAACAATATGATCAAGTTCGTATTTTAATATTTTAATATAATGAGATTAATATTATTTTTTTTAATTAACAGGAAAATCTAATGAGTCGTATAAAACAAGAATTGCTCGGTTGGAACAATGCTCTGAAATCAGATTCAATGCCTCGACTTGCTTCTGAATTTTCTTTCTGGGTTGCAGCGAATCTCCCATTGGATGATACGTTAAGATTAAACATTTTGGGAATCGATAATCCCATTCAGCGTCTTCGTTGTGAATTGAATATTCTAGAAAAAGTATTTTTTTTTTTTTTTTTTTTTAGAGAAATACAGCAAACCTCGATATAACGAGAAACGTTGTACCGGTATCGAGGTTTGACTGTATTTAATTTTCGGTTACTTTTACATTTACTTTTAATTTCAGTGTACAGCATTCTGTTGCAGAGAATGCGACGTTCAAATCACGGATAAAACTGACGTCTTCAGCATGTCGATCGAGGGTCCGCAGAGTATTTTTGTCAATCCAAACGGTTACGTGCACGAAACACTAACGGTGCATAAAGTTAAAAGTGTCACAGTTCATGGAGAATCTTCGACTGAATACAGCTGGTTCCCCGGGTAGTTTTGTGATTTTTGTTGTGAAATTTGTTATTTTTTTAATATAAATATAAATTTAATTTTAGCTATGCGTGGAGTTTGGTTCACTGCAGAAGTTGTGGAAATCATTTGGGTTGGAAGTTTGCGGCCACCGATAAAAAATTGAAACCGGAAAAATTTTGGGGTTTGTGTCGTTCCTCTCTGCATCCCAGGATTAAAAACGATAATTCTGGTGAAAACGATTGGGCTCCTTGTTTATAAGTTGTAAGTTAATGTTCGTTCGTTAATCTATAGAAATCTTTAGTAATAAATGTTTCTTTTTTTTTTTAAAAAAAAAGTTAAAAAACCGAAAATGAGTAATTTTATTTTACAAATTTGACGCACAAAATGAACATACTTAAATTGAGCAATTGAAATCGCATTTTATTAAGAATTTTATTAAGAATATGGAATATTTAAATTCGAAAATATAAATTTAGAAAATTTTTATAACTTTTGCCTTGATCACATCGGTACGTTGCTGAATAAATACGAAACCGATTCACCGTTGTGGGTGCGTCTGATTGCTTCGGCTAAAATCATTGATATGTCGATGCACTAAAAATTAATAAGTAAATAAATATTTACACGCATTGCTATAAACACACAAATTACCTGAACTTTCTGACACTCTTTCATGTGTTCTTCTTGTGGAATTGTATTCGTAACTACAATCGCATCGAAACTCGCAGTATTTATACGCGAAATTGCAGGTCCGGAAAAGATTCCGTGGGTTAAAATTGCATAAACTCGCGTCGATCCAGCTTCAACTAATTTCTCAGCTGCATGACAGATGGTTCCGCAAGTATCGGCCATATCGTCCACTAAAATGGTAACTCTATCTTTAACATCACCGACTAAAACCATCGAAGCAACTTCGTTAGCCTTTTTTCTTTCTTTATGGATCAGAGCAAATTCCACATTTAAGCGGTCGGCGATTGATGTCACACTGTAAAATTAGAATTTTTAACCTTATTTTTGCATTTATTTATTATATATATTTATAATTACCGTTTTGCTCCACCTGCGTCTGGCGACACGATTATGCTACTTCTCCAATCAGTGATGTTTTCTTTAATCCACTTGAGCACTGCTGGTTCAGCGTATAAATTGTCAACGGGAATGTCAAAGAATCCCTACATTTTATAATAATTAATTAAAATTATTAAAATTTCGCATTAACATCACTTGAATCTGAGAAGCGTGCAAATCCATCGTGATGATGTGGTCAGCTCCAGCCACACTTAGCATATTTGCCACTAATTTTGCAGATATTGGTGCTCGGCTCTAATAATTAAATATTTTTAAACATAAAATAACTAATAATTTTTTTTTTAAATTTTTAATCACTTTGTCTTTTTTATCCTGCCGGGCATAAGGAAAACATGGAATCACACCAGTGACTCGACTGGCTGAAGCAATTTTACACGCGTTGATCATAATGAGCATTTCCATTAG
>JAQFZP010003330.1:0-10568 GCA_034695745.1 Geophilus truncorum | reverse complement strand
AAATAGTTGAACCGAAAACCGAAATCAAAACAATTGAACCGAAAACCGCGAACCTAAATCGAAATTTCGAAAATTGCTGGAACCAGAACGAAGCCCTGATTCGAACTGCCAAGTCTCGGCATTAACTGACAAAACTTAGACTTATATCTATTTTCAAATTACGTTCTCCGAACGTTAAAACACTTTACGATTTCACAGACGTGTAAAGCTCCGTTTTTCTCCCGAATTCGTGCTGAACGCTTTGCCCCTGCTGCGACCAGTTCGACTTTGTTTCGTGCTCTCTCTTCAGCTCGTCGTTGTGCGATGACTGCATCGGGGAATCTGAACCGAATTTGTAGTTAAACAACCAACATCTTTATTCATAAAAATGACAAGTTTACTCAAGACAACATTTTTGCACAAAATGCACAATTTACACGCAGGAATAATTGGTTTATTTAGACCTATTTTGCACCTTTATTTCTGTTTGCAATGAATCAAACCACACTTCCTTCCTTTATTTATTTATTTATTTATTTACCAACACTAGTGCTTGTTTTCGATAATTGCCAGACTAATCCTATTGTCACAGCCTTTATTTCACACGTTTGAAGCTGTAAAATGATTTATAGCTGTGAATAGTGTCACCAAATAGTGTCTTGCAACTGACAAAAATCTGCATCAATGAGTAATTTCAAAAACAAACAATACAGCCATTTCAATTGGCACAACCAAACAAATGTACGACTTAAAATCAAAATTTTAGTTATTCAGATATATAAAATTGAAATTTAGTAAAGATTTTTAATATTTGGTGTGTATTGTACTTTTTATTAGAATACAGTTATTTTTGTGATGAGATTTCCATCACTTAAACTGCAGTCATATTCTAATTATAAACATTCGTATTTTTTTTCCGAAAGATGATAATTCATCTTCTTCACCTATTTTTTTACTTTTACTGTTGGCGTTTTATAATTTCACGCATAGGTTTCACATTTTTCTCTTACAGCTTAACGATTTTGACCTTAAAGAGCTACGTCGATTTAACTCGTGTAAAATATCTCAGGTTTTCAATATTGTTAAAAGCCACAATTGTAAGCAAATGTTGATTAATTCGTCAATAATAAATTAGCAAATGTGAATGTGAAGCACATTTCGATTCATTAATCTCTAATAGTTTCAATTGTTCATTCTACTCACAATAGATTAAATAATTCGCAGCAGAAAATTGTTGATAAAAGATATGAAGGACAAAAGAGACTCGAAGAAAAAAAGAAAAGAGTTCAAAGAGATTGCGGGCAATAATACAAAAGATAAAAACTCGCGCAAAGATACGATGCAATTACACGCTGTAATTTTTTCTGTTATCCTTATCAACTGCACTGTATCACATGAAACAAAAACTATAATCCAAACAGTTGTAAAACAAACACAAAAATGGTTTTATCAGAAAATAACACTAAAACAACTTTCATAAACATTTCCCTTTTGATGGGAAAATTTACTAGCGCTTTTAATGTAAAGAAAACTATGCACAGAGAACGTAGTGATTTATCGGTGCGAAGTTTATAAGTTTGTTTTTCCTATGCATCCTGGAGATGAAAGTTGAATGAGTTGATAGCGTTTAAGGTTAGTAATATTTCATGCGACTGTCACTTTCTGGCAGCGCTCTTCCATTTTCTTCTTTTGTGAAAGCTGAATTATTTAATCATTTGAGCTGTATACACTCTTTTGAAGCAGAAGCACGCACACATTTTTATTATCACGGTCCGAGAGACGCGTGAATTCTTCTGCACGCACAAACAGCATTGCACTTTCGCATGCTCCAAACTCCATTATTATTTCTTTCTGAAAAATATTTTTACGCAATGGGATTATGGGACCTTTTGTTTACAGTACTGACACCGAAGAAGGGGTTGGAAGTTAAAGAGAAAAATATAAAAAGAAGACTGATGTAATGATGTACTGATTGGGACGTGTTAATGTCTCCGAGGCATTAGTTATCTCGAAGAGCATCTTGGGGAAGTTTTTTTTGGGTGAGGGAAGAAAATAATTGCTGATACTGAGGTTTTTCCGTGCAAAATGAGATCATTTTTACTCTTCTATTATTTTTATTTTCTAAGAAAGTGTAATTTTGTAAAATTTTTATTATTTTTGAATGATAAAACTAAAGTTGAAGTCTGGTACAGCGGCCCTTGTTTTCTAAGATAATCTGATTTATTAGTTTTATGTCAATAAAGGTTTCTCGAGGGTGATCTCGCCTTGAATCTTCTCTTTCTAGCTTTTTTCGGATTGTAATGCAATTCAATTATCTCTATCTTGGTCAGCTGATCAAACAAGTCAGTTATCAAACACTGCGGTTAAATTTGATGGGTTCTTGTAGAAGATTTCTTGTGGGAAACGGTTTAAACAATTGTAATTTAATGCAAACAAGCTTTGTGAGTGGAAAATAAGTTCACTACAGTCGCTTCCGTCGTCTCTGATTGCGTAATCTGATTGGTGGTTCAAGTACAAACATCCTTTTATATTTTTGTTTGAATTATTATGGGAATCCTTGTGGTAAAACCAAATAAAGATGCCAGGAGATTGTTATTTGGGTATTTATTGTCAATATGTGGTTGCCTCTTTAAACAAAACTGAAACAAAATGAGAAGCTTTAGGGGTAAAATTTTCATTCTTTACATAATTCAGAAAGAAAACTTAATAAAAAAAAATTCTGAATTTTTTTTTGGGTGATTTTTTAAAGCATACTATAAAAAGAAACATTGAACTTTGTTTTCAAGCATCTTGCACGTTCTCAAAGTGAACAACGCTTGTGTAAATGTCAATAACTTTTTCTAGTGAGAATTATGATAAGCACTTCCTTTCCGTCGCTCGAAATTTATCCTCTTCGGTCTTTAGAAATTTTCTTCACGCGCAAAGAGAAGAGTCGATATTATAAAGTGAAGTATAAATATCGTTGCGGTTCAACCACGGATGCTGAACTTGCAGATAAGGCTTTTTAAATGGATAATTGGTATTTAATTGAGAAATAAATTAGATAAGTAAGTGGATTCTGTTTACGATTTTTCGGGAGATTTATGCGGAGTAACTGAGAGAAGTATTCCGGGAAATTAGGTTGCGTTGCATGCACTTGACATATACACAGTTGGTAGCAGTCATTAATTTTTCTAGAAACATCTGGATTCCCTGGTGGAGGAGAAGTAGAATAATTTGGCGCTGTAGATTATGTGACACTCGAGTAAATTTTTCATGTGCGGCTGCTGCTGCTGCTGCTTTTAATGATTTTGCCATTTAGTCACAGAAGGTAGTCAAGCAACTTGTTTTTTGTGGTTGGATTTTAGTCAACAGGTTGTGAAAAGTCGAGAGAAATATGAAATGAATATTCAAAGAGATTTCAATTAAAAAATATAATTTAATAGGCGCTCTTGAAATATAAAAAAATAAATATATTTTTAAAATTTTCTCAGTGGCGGCGCTGTACGTAATTCGAACTGTTTCCGCTCGCAATTACGGTGGCGCTAAAATCACAAATCGATACATTTGAATCGATGAAGAATCAATTCAACCATAAACTCTTTAATAACATTTCGAAATTACTTGTGTTACCGTAAGTTGCGTGGTTGCTTTTGTCCATACCAGATTTCTCGAAAACAAACCTCATCCCATACATTTTTAATGAAACCAACTCCTTTAGTCAACTTTAATAAAATCCACAACAGATAAGAGGTGTTCTTGCGGTCTTAATTTACTTTCTAAAATCAAATTGGGTCAGTGCAATTTTTCTTAACATTTCAACCAAAACACAAACTCAATTTATAAAAGAGCAAGTCTTGAAGTTGAAGCAGTTTTTATCTGTTCATGCTTTTCCAGAAAATAAAACTAATAAAAACACTAAGAAATGAAATTTATATTTTCAACCCAGTTTATGATGGGATATTCCACCTTAAACCAAGTAGCACTTTTTCCATTCCATTCTTTTTATTTATTTTCTTCCAAAAGATTCGATGGGAACTTCTACTGGTACTCTCACTTGGCTTTTTTGTTTGTTTATTGCTACATCTTTTATCCCTTGGCTTCGGGCCATTGCTATCCACACATTTAGCTGTGGGAAACAATTTTAAGGAATAACGGGTTTGTGCAAATATGCACTCCATTACCACCAATTTTCTTCATTTCACTTAAAGTTCCAAGCTCGAGTGAACGGCAATTAAAGCGAATCAATCGAAAACTTACCGAGTTCTTAACAATTTTGATTGACAAATCAGTTTTTTAATTATTTTTTCTTATTACTATCGTTTCAGACTATGAACGACGTCCCACGTTTTATCTGAGGAGACAGGATTGAATATTGAATCATCTGGCCGCGAGTGGACTATGAGTTGACATATTCGAGCGCAGATGGTGTTTGATCTCTTCCGGTGCCTAGTTTTCGTGAATATGATCTAATCGAATTCTCGAGCGATCTAGTTCTGCAACGTTTATTGCCAATTTTGTGTTCTTCAATTCGGAACCAGTTTTATTTTTTCATCACACTTTTATTTTTCTCTCTCCTCCGGATGACGATGAGTGAGACAAGAATGTAGTGAGAAATTGGGAACTATTTTTTTTTTATCTTTCCAATTCCATGATCGAAGCCGACAAATTGAAAAGTTTAAACAGGAAAAGTGGATTTACGCCATGCTGAACTCGGTGCCATCATCCACCTGACTTAAGCAAGGTTGTTGTGTTCATTAGCTTGCTCTGCTTCTGCCTCTTGTTGCCATGGCGACAGATCCGGCGAAAAGAGACGGCGAAGTGAATAAGGAAAGCAATTCCGTGACCAATGGAATTCGCTTATTGGAACTGCCTGATGGTGATCGGAAGCCGGAGCTTAGGAGAGACGTGGCTAACTTAAGCATTGACCAGACTGGTCTACAAGCACTTCTTCCTTCTTGCATGCAAGTTAGTAATCAATTCCAAGTGGATGGAAACATCTGTTCTGTTTTCCCATACATGATTACATCTGTTGTCAAGTTGTGCGCCCCAAAAAACAGTGTTTACATTTTGTTAAGACGGATTACGACAGCACTTGGGGTTTTTTTTCCTTTTGTGTAATTGAAAATACAGGAATGGAAATAGCTAGTATTATTGAATTCTTGCACAAAGACACTAAACTATATATTAAAATAACTTTGATTTTAGGGCGCTTGTACAGTAAGTTGTAATTTACAGAGCAAATATAATTTTTGCTTGTATTTTTTGAATCAAATTAAGTGGGTTTTAAACTCATAAATGAATTTTCTCCGAAATTTAATCACATTTTTATGCGTTTAATCAAAAACAATTTTGTTTTTACATTAAATTTCAGTTTAAAGTTGCACGTTTTATAAGAATTCTTATGTTTTTTTTATTGTTAACTTCCAACAAATTTTACACCATAAAAAAAGTTTCAGTCACAACTTGTGGTTAAAGATACCAAGAGTCAAAGTTGTTTTTGAAACTTGAACCCGAGTCTTTCTAATGTCACTGTCACTTTTAAAGCAGGAGTCTTCCTACTTTAACATTCATCCTGCATTTGTGGAATGCTTTTTACAGCATCCAGAGCTTTGTGCAATGTCTTATACACGTTTTTTCAATCTCAAGAATTCTAAACTACACCTGCTATTCCAATAAACGACTTAACACAGACAGACAGCAGCACACAATACCGAAAGGTATCTAACCTTTAATTCAAAAACCAATAGAAAAAGACAAGAATCTCAGAACTAAAGAACTTGACACTTGTTTTCTTTCGAATCTTAAAAAGTAAAAGCAGCTAAAGAATTTTCTAATTATTAATTAAACTTATAGTAGCAATTCTTATCTAGCTTGTATTTACATTGTGAGATAAGCCACATACAGTATTGGTGTTTGAGTAGAACAACTAGTAAACAAGTACCGATAGGAGTTATTTCAAACATGAATTATGAAGTAATGCTTTCCAAGTGACAGCAGTGATAAGCCCTACTTTGCTACCAAATAAATACATGTCTCTTCCCACTTTTTTCTCTAAGAAAAGTTGACATATTTATGGATCCAGATTTCCTCTTACTTATACATTCACTAGATTTCAAAAAATCGACATACAGAATAATTTTTTACAATTTCACACAATTTGTTATTTTTTGTCATTATTTTATTTACTTTTATTTTTAGGTTACATTTGCTGACCGAGATGTGGAGTCATTGTATAAAACCTACTACTACAAAGAAAGACGAATAGATTTACAGTACTTTTTGTTGATTTCCTTGTTCTTCGCCATTTTTGCCATCATATTGCAATGTTTTCAGCAATCAGACCACCTAGTTGCAAAAATAGTCGTTTTGGCAGTGATTACGCTCTTCAATACAGTTGTGCTCGTGCTCTGTCGGTTTTTTCATCATCGACTGCCTTCGTTCTCATGGCTTATTTTGCCGTATATCACATGGTTTCTGTATTACTTGCAGGTAATCACTTAATAAATGGGAAACATCTTGGCAATATTACACCTTTATTTTTCTTACTTACGGTATCGTATTTTATTATTTTTTTCATTGCGTTCATCTTTATAGGTAATATGTGATGGTTTGCTCAATACGTTCTTTTCAAAATCGGGCGATTTCCTGCCGTGGTTTCTCGTGGGCACGTACATGACTTACGTCTTTCTCCCGCTGCGTGTACAATATTGCCTGCTGCTCAATGTGGCAGCTCTAGTAGGACATGTGATCATCGCTGCAGTCACTGCTGGCCCCAATGACCATGTTGCTAATGAGGTAAGAACAATTACAAAAGACTTTTCAATCACAACAGGATGTAGCGCAAATGAGAAAATTACATTTTAACTTATAAGTTAAAGCAAAATGCTGAAAAAGACTTTGCAGTAGTATTTAATGCGGTTTTTTGGAATATGAAATTGGATTTTATAACTTCATAATTATTCATGTCAGATTTTTTTTTTTTTTTTTTTGCATTGGTGAAGAGCGGTTTTATTGATCGGTTTCAAGATTTTTATTTTTTTGCATTGCATTAAGTGAAATAAATGTTTAAAAGTTTTAGTTTTTTTTATTAAGGTAATAATTATTGGGTGAAATGTGGTAGTAATTTAGAATTTAAATAAAAAAGGATTTTATTGATTGATGTTATTACTCGGAAGTCTGAAAAATAAATTCCATTTCTTTTTATAGCTTAAGCTCGTAAGCAACAGTAATTAGTGGCTGCAAAGCTGCTTTTAATTTTATCTCGCGAGTCCACTTTGGAAAATGTTCACCTCAAAAGTATTAAAAGGATGAAGTTTGTGGTTGAAAAAGATAGGAAAAAAAGCTTTTTGTAAAATGAAGGCACGCTGTAATTGCATTTTCTCGTTCTCTTAAAGATACAACATGTTAAAAATGTTTTGTTTTTTTTAATGACTTTTTTTGGATTTTTAAAAGTTTATTTCCTTTTATTATGTTAAAGGGTGCAATTAAATGGTGTGGATGAAATCAGTTTCTGATTTCTGATATTAAATTTTGAGTGACTTATAGGGGATTAGTAATTGGTTTTGGTTTGGCGATGTAAGTTTAGAAACAATTTTGTTTGCTTACATCAACCTAAAAGCTTTTTGTTATGGCTTTATATAAAATTCCGGGCTCTCTTGTGACAAAACATTTAGTGCTTGTGCTTTATACCTCGAAGGAAGGAAGTTTACAAGCTTGGAAAGTTTTATGTTGCGCGACATGTTTCTGGTGAAGTCGGTTTTAAAAAGAAAAATGCAAAAAAGTAGTTGCCTTAATGAGGAAGTGATTTGTCTACTTATAACGGTTAAGGAGGAAGTAATATTGCACAATATTTGGTGCAAAAATGTGCAATTTGTGCGGGAAAATTTTCATTCTGAGGAAATGAGATAAGGAATTGTTTTAAAGTTACAGTAATTTGTATTGCATTCGATCGACCATTGCTGCCCCTTGGTTTTCCTGCAATGCTTTGGTGCAATTTCTGCTTTTCTTTTTTACGATGAAAAATGTGAAGAAAAAATATCAAAATACTTGTTCTAGGCTAATTTGATAGTGTTGGAACAAGTTTTAACTTAAATTTTTTTTATTTTTTGGCATCTTTTTCTTTGAAAAATCTTCATTTTTTTGTGTATTTTTTAATTATATGTAAATGAAACGCTCCTGTAGTCGGTTTTTAGAACCATACATTTTGTAAATTTTTAGTTGGTTGTTTTTTACAACTTCAATTTGAAATTATAATACTGCACTTTAAAAGAAAGAATTCCAAATTACGGTAAGTAAACGCAGTACGTGAGATTAGTTTCGGCCATTTGGTGGCAGATTAGGAAAACTATTAACGCTAAACGAGAAATTAAGCATTAAAACTGTAACCAGCATATTTTCAACATGCCAATTATATCCTAATTAAATTTTCCTCGCAACATTTCACGTTTTACGTTAAAGTTAACTTAATGCCTTGCACAAAACTTTTTTTATTGCTTTGCAATAAAACAAAAGCTGAAATTACAGCTTTTTTTTCTTCCAAAACGTGATATGGCATTTGTGACAATAACATCACTCAATTTTCTCACAATCCCTTGGGTGTAAAAATCATAAAGATGTATTCTTTAGTTTTGATAATGAAAGTGAATGTGCGCCAATTATTTCCAAACTTAACTAATTAAGTTTTTAATTAAAAGAAAGGAAAGTTGCGTACAAAGATTTGAGCAAATTAATTTTAATCATACATGATACACGTGTTAATGAAAACACACAATGAATAAGTTGAGGCTGGTAATTGCATTTGCTGAGAAATCGAGAAATTTTTAGATGAAAGCGAATGGGAAATTTAAAAAAAAATTAATCAAGTTCTCTTGATTCTTTGAATAATACCAATCAATATGGTAATTACGGCAGTACTCAAAATACGCTTTAATTATGTTTCGATTGATATTATGAGAACTCAAGCGATAAAACAAATTTTTCATCAACAAATTAAATTTTTTTTAAACGAAAGAAAGACTCGAGTTAATTAAATTTCTCAGCGATTACACCAATTGATGTCATTTCTTAATTTAAAATTAGTCAATAGATGGCACAGATATTATTTGCAATTGCAAAGTTTAGATAAAGTTGTTTGAAATTTCTATTATTACCACTTTAAGTATAACTTGCCTCGACCCTTTATTTAAATTCATTCAGTATTTGGGTTTATTTGGTTTGTTTATGAACCATAGTTGTAAACAAGAACATTTCTTTACAATTTGTTAGGGCAGTTCTCATCGCCAGACGCACATTTAAACAACATTTATTTGCAAATGAAAATTTATTAACTTATTTTCCACACATTTTAATACCACATTTTCAAGGTTAGGGAGCTTTAGAATTTACCTTGTTACCCTACGCTACGATAAATCCATAGCAACTTCCAGGAACAGTTGCTTCGTAATGTTGCTAGGGCAACCAGAAGTCGACTTCTGCTCAAAAATATGTGATAAACACAAGTTTTGAGCTTTTTTAAAAGAAGAAAGAAGGGGGGGAAATCATTTTTATTTTTGCAGCGCTTCGAGTTTGATTGTAGTTTTCTCGCAGTTCGAAACAAGCTTGGAATTGGGAAATCCACTTTTGTGAGCCGAAAGCACTTTGCTAAACTTTGAACAAATTACTGTGCATGCGCCATTCAAGTTGGAAGAAAGATGCAGCATCTTCGCTTTTCATTTATTTTTCATCCGCTGCTTTTAGTGTGACGCTCTCATTCTTTTTAAATGCGTTTGCTGCCATCTAATTTCCCCTCGGGATGAATATATTCTAAAACACGACCGTTGAGTGCGAAAGTTGGCGAAAGAAGAAAGAAGTAAAAAATTGCTCGCATTATTTCATTGATTTCGAATGTTGTTTAGCTGGAAATCGGCTAATTTAAAGCGAAATCCTGCACGATTTCTATGCAAATGAATGCGTTGAAAGTAGCTTGTAAGGTCTACGGCACCGGAATGGGTTGCTATGACGATGAGTGAATCCAAGTAGATTGGCTGTCTCATCTTGAAATAGATGATCCGTGTCGTTTTTGAAATGTCATCATCTATTTTAGCGAAAGAATGCAAATCATTTTAACGATTGAATTTTTAAATAGTACGAAAGTAAAGTGGCTCTAATAAAAACCTGTTTGTGATTAAAATAAATTATCTCTAGGGATTTGTGTTTGAGGGTCATAAATTGTAGGATGAAAATGGGAATTTTAATTATCGAGGGAATTTTAAGTTACAAATCACATGTGACAATGCTCGAAAAGTCTTTGGATGATTTCTGCTAGACTGTCAAAATTGTTTTAGCCATTTCCATCACTTCATCGATCCAATTCCTAAGACAACTATTAAAACGCTTTAATATAGTTATATACAACTAGCAATCACCTCCCTTTTACCTCCGTTTTACCCCGTTCTCACCCACATCCTCACTTCTGACTTCTCACCCCACCCCCATACCCCCTACATTCACATTTCACTCTTGTGCACCCCATACACATCCACACCCAGCAGGTTTTCATTGCCTGAGTGTTGGTTGCGGGAGATGTGGGTTTGGGTACAATTCAAGATGGCTGTATTGAAACATAAGGT
>JAQFZP010003329.1:0-10570 GCA_034695745.1 Geophilus truncorum | reverse complement strand
ATCAGCAATTGTGAAAATGGCGCCCATCGCAATAACACAGAAATGACACGAAAAACGTTTCTTTTATCACACAGACACGATAAAATCAAGTGAGATAAGGTAAGCTGAATATACAGCTACCTTGTATATTCTTATAAAAACTCTCTCATAACCGGCCATTACTGAATGGCCGGATTTGAGAGATTCGCTCTCAAACCTGGCCGCCCTCAAATCTGGCCACTTTTTCCGAGTCCCGCCTATGTCCGGATTTGAGGGCTTTCACTGTACTAACTTAACTGGAAGTTATAGCCTGACTTTAAAACAAGTTTAACTGGAAGTACCTATTTCACAATCTCCATTTCCAAAAATAGACATTTTTACCAAAAACAAATTAAATTAAATTGTAAAAGTTGACACTAGAGCCTAGAGGGTGCCCAGATTGAAATGTTGTTATTATTATTATTACATGAAAAACACATGTTTAAAGTGGGGGTCTCATGAAACCCAATGCTCACAAGAGTAAAAAAATAGTTAATTTAGTGTAGATTGACACTAAACTTAGAACAATGCGCTCATTTTTTCATTCATAAATTAATTGTTAAAGTGAATTTCGGCAAAAAGGTCATGTGACTTGTGCTATGACGTTGAGGCCAAACGGAAGCATGACGTAGCATACCCCCACAAGTATGTCCATCTGGAGAGAGAAAATAAAATCAAAAATCGCATGGTTTAAAAAATTACTTTAAAAACGAAAAATTTTGTAAGCTTAGCATTAAAAAACGTAGTATTTTGACATCTCAATAGTTTTAACCCTCGGATTACCAACCATAGGTATAAACATACACTGCTCACAACTTGAATAGGAAATTTTTTTTATTTGTCAAAAAAAAATTATTTTTTTTGCCAAGTTCGTTTATTTTCTCATGAACTATGTTCTGGCCAATTTTTGTGTAAAAAAAATTATTAATACTAAAGTTATAGCACTTGCAAATTTGTTGCCTCTTAAAATCCTATGAGACTTTATTGGTTAGGCTTTCTGCTATAGCTAATGATGGATTAAAAAGTTTCAGTGTGTAGTGACCAGTGGCGTAAATAGGCAGGTGCAGCAGGTGCCATTGCACCTGGGCCTGGGGCCCTGAAGGGGTTTAAAAAATTTGCCATTTTTAACATAACATTTTAGATCGAATTAGACTGAATACATATAGATTTTAGATGAACAAAATTAATTTTACATAGAACATTATTTTACTGCATTGCGCAGACATTATTTTATTGTTATAAATTCAGCTTGATATTTCTATCTGTTTTTAATATTAAATGAAAACAGTTTTGTCTATATCGCTTCTAAATCTCAATAATTTTAAATGTTTACTGGGTGGAAGTCCTCAGAAATAAAAACTTTCCAAACTTCAAATAACAGCATTTCTAGTTATTCTCTACTAATTAGTATTTTTAGTTACTAAAAAAATTAACCAAAATATGAGAAATTACCATTTATAAGTGAAAAAACATCATTGGGGTTAATTTTGTGCCATTTAAAAAAATGAAAATTCGTTTTTAGCACAACAGAAGATGTAAATATTTGTGTTGTTGTTTATTAGATATAGAAAATTGCTTTGTAGACTGAAAGATGGGAAATAGTGACTTTGATTTCATTTACCAAAGGAAAATAGTTGTATTGTTCGATTACAGATGGCGCTTCTTATTGGAAGAGAATTAACCCTTTGATGTTTTATGTGCGAAACAAGTCTTCCGTTGTGCATTTTTTTTTTTTTTAATAATAAAAGATGTTAAAATAGGGAAATTGTTTCCTAGGTTTAATCTTAGGCCTATTTTTGTGCGATTTTAAGATACGTGATGATATTATAAAGTGATAATGTATTTATTGGAAGTGTAGAATTTGGAGGCATCTGGTGGCAGAAAGTGATTTTAAAAATTGGTGTTTTTTTGTTTTAGAGCGATTTTTAATCGATTTTTTGTGGAATTTATCGATATTTATAGATTTTTGTTTGTTTTTGTTGATTTATTTTACTTGATTTTATCGATACTTTTACAAATTTTATTGGATGTCTCGGTATACCTTGATATTACAATTAATTTTATCGATATTTTTGAAAATGTAGACAGTGCTAATCGATTTTAGCTATATTTTTTATTCAAAGTTTTATTTGATTTTATTGATATTTATCGAACTTTCAGTTGATTTTATTAATACTTATCGAAATTTTATTTGATTTTATCGATATTTATCGAACTTTTATTTGATTTTATTCATATTTATCGAAATTTTATTTGATTTTATCGATATTTATCGAACTTTTATTTGATTTTATTCATATTTATCGAAATTCACTTAAAACTCGACAGAAAACAAAATTCAACTCTTCTCTCCACCACCAGATGTCACTTCCAAAACCACACACCAAAAACCAACCAAAATCCCTTAAAAAATTCAAAAAACCTTCAGTTGGACTCTGTAATCTTCAAACGAAATCAAAATCAGCTCCAACCAATCCTTTAAATGAAAAATAAAAATAAAAAAAACAAACGAGCAAAACACGATTCGCCGTCATTTCCCATAATGCACTTCGCATTTAACACACAACCGTAACACTACACCGCCGTTACACGCATCGGGGTCGCGAAGATCAGGTGCATTTCTTTTTCCCGTCTCCATAGAAACTACAACAACAAATTGATTGAAATTCGTCCCACATCTTTGTCACTCTTTACTCGGACACCGTTGCGCCACCTGTGCAGGTGAGTCGTTTAATAGATTAAATCTCGTTTTCGTTTTCATTAACTGTCTCTTTTTAATCTTGCATCGAACTTCGGTGTGATTTAATCTCACGTAACATTTTAGGTCGAAATAAATCCAGCTTGATATTTCTATCTATTTTCAAAATTAAATGAAAACAGTTTTGTCTATTTCAGCGTGAAAAGCTCAAACTGACATACTTTTAATATTTAAATTAGTCATAAATGTATTTTTGCATTTATTAAAGTCTCATTTACAAAACATAAACATAATAGTTTTACTTTTAAATACATTTCTATATTGAAATCAATAAAAAAAGCTCGAAAATGAGTTAAATGTTTACGGTACATTGAAATAATATAAAAAAAAAGTGTCGGTTTCCATCTTTTAAAAAGACGAAAATGGTGTTTCAGGAGATGTAGAATCTGTTTTGTCTATATCTCCTCTATATCCCAATGATTTTAAATCTTAACTGGGGTAAGAGGTTTGATGTTTTCGATTGCAATTTTTTTCGGTAGATGGCGTTGTTGTAGAGAAATAGTTATTTGGTTGGTAAGTATATGGAAAAGAAGTGGTAATTGCATGGGGTGTAGTGGATGAATTAGTGTAGTGGGTGAATGGGTGTAGTGGGTGGATGGGTGGATTGGTGGGTGGGTGGATTGGTGGGTGGGTGGATTGGTGGGTGGGTGGATGGGTGGGTGGGTGGATTGGTGAGAAATGCATTTTGGGAGTAATGTGCTTTTAACCTCTTTCTTGGGGGTTATTTATTACTTTTATTTAAGCTGTTTGCTGGTTTGTGGACGCGATTAAAGGAATGTATATTTTTGGGGTTTGCAATTTGGTTTAAAAAAAATTTTTTTCAAGTAGAAATTGGTAATTTTGTTGATTAGAGATGATAAAGAATTAATTTTTTTTTCATATTTTTAATGTTTTTATTGCTGTGATTTACAACGTTACGAAAATCTTGTAGCAAGAATTGCCTGCGCTGCAATGCTTTCGTTGTTTTACAGCGACTGATCTAGGATCTAGTCCCGAAATTCTGAGTCACGAACTCAGAATTCAGCACAATCCATTTTTCTTTTGACATTCATTGTTTTGCGATCTTTTTTACAAAACTTAACGTGTCAAAAAACCATTTGGCGAGAATTAATTACTGTTTGTGATGTGTAGATTAACGTTTAATAATAAACCAGTTCAGTTTACTCGACCTTTAATTTTTATTTTCTTATTTATTAACTGTACAATTCACCAACAGATGTCACACCATTTGCTATATTAATAGAAAGGCTATTTTTTATTTATGTATTCAGTGCGTGTTTAGTATTTTGTTGTTGTCCCTGTATTCTAATGTGATTCGTTGTTGTTTAACAGCGCATTAACGAGGCAGAGATGCATCGCAGATTACTGCGAATATTGCAAAGCACCGCCTGCCGTGCACAATGGCTTCTCTGTCGCACATTTATGCTTGGCCGTAAAAGTATCTTCAATCCCATTACGCCATTACGGCTTTTGACGCGTTTTGCTCCCTCTTTTGTCGATTTTTCTATGTAGCGATTATACTTTATAATGATGTAGTGAGGATGATTTGAACATTTAAATTTTTTGTTGGGAAAAATAAAGAAATAAAAAAATTCTAATTTTTAATTTTAATTTTTTTTGAATGAAGTTTTTTTTAATTGAAAATGTTAAAAATATTGAATTTTTTTTTTTTGATTGTTTTTAAAAATAATTTTTAATGTTTTGCATTTTTTGCACTTGGTTTTTCACAAATTTTCATATTTTTTAAATATTTCTTAATTTTTCAGCTTTTATTACTTATATTCTTTCACATTTGTGCATATTTTCAACATAAAAAAGTCAAATTTTTCAAATTTTTACCAATTTCTCACAAATTTTTTCAAAATGTTTTATTTTTTTCTAACATTTTTCAAATTTTTCCTCTAATAAAAATTTAAAATTTCGAATTTTTTCACTTAATGTATAATTTTATTTCATATTTATAAGTTTTTTCGTGATTTTTCATAACTTCAATACAAAAAAATTCAATTATCACAAATTTTTATCCTAAAAAATAGAAAAAAAATTATAAAAACCTCAAAAACCCTCAAAAAATCAATTAATTCAATTAAAATTAAAATTTTAATTAAATTTGAGTTTTCCATTTAATTTAAAACTTTTTTAAATTTTTTAAAACTATTTTCAACATTTTTACAAATATTTTTACATTCTAATAATTTCTAAATAAAAAAAAATTAAATTTCAACAAATTTGTATCTAAAAAACAAAAATGTTATAAAAAAACCCCCAAAAAACCCAAAAAAAAACCCAATAAAAACAAAACCCTCAAATAACCCAAAAAAAACCAAAATACCCAAAACCTCTTAAAAAATCAATAAAAATCGAGCTTATCCCCATCTCATTATAAAAACCCAAAAACCCAAAAGAAACTCATAAAACCCAAAACTCCTTTAAAAAAAACCAATTAATTCAATTAAAATCGATCTTATCCCATTTCTTACCCTACTTTTACTCCACCCCATCCCATCTCCCACTCCTGTCCATCAGCTTAATTCCCTCCAGATCCATGTCTGGACCACAAGTCTCTTTCCCTTCTCCTGACGTCACTTGGGACACAGATCGGCACAAACGCTCTCATTAGTCTCGTCAGGGCGGTTCCTCGAGGGATTTCCACCACTGATCACTTTACATATACAGAATGTCAATGTGTGACCGACGCGCTTCGTTGTACCTGTTTTTATTGATTTAAGCCTAAAAAAAGAAAAAAAATGTCTTTAAAGGGTGAACTAATGGCGGGGGTGTGCATGTTTATCGATTACTCAGCGCTGGCCAATTGCACCAGAGGCCTATGAGAAGATTTATGTCCTCTGTCGGTTGCTCGGGGTACCTGTGTTTGTGTCTCAACAAATATTTGCTTTGCTTTGGTTTGGGGCACAAAGAGCTGAGGGAAAAATAAGCCTAAGAAATGTGAGTAACTTTCCAGTGTCTTGTTTATGGATTATTGGGTCTGGCTTTTAGTTTGGGATGTTAGTGTTGATTGTTGTTGATTTAGTTGTTAGTTGATTTGTGTTGTTGAGTTTGATGTTTTAACAATGTGTTTTTTTTTTTAATTTTGCATTGTTGTAGAAGTATGTTTCAACATTGCATAGTTGAAGAAAGGTGTTGTTTAAGTTCATTTTGTAATGTTTCGACAATATATAGTACGGTATGGTATATATTTATTATTTCAATAGCAAAAATAGTTTTTCTTTAAATTTGTATTGTTGATTGTGGCAGTGATTTATTATAATAAGAAAAAAAAACTTTGCATTGTTGTTGAAAGGTATTGTGGGAGTTTTTTTTTGTGATTTTTAATAATTGTTTAATTTTGTGTTCATTGTTGCAGTACATTTAGTGTTCATAACAAAGCAATAAGGATAAAAAATATTTTGCATTGTTATGGGCAGACATTTAGGAGTGTTTTAATGATTGGTTGTTGTGTTGATTGTTGCAGAAATTTTTAGTATTGATAACAATGCAATAAGAAAAAAAATACTTTTATTTTCCTTATTAGTATTTATTTTTGACACTCTTATAACAACAGTGTTGTCAGCAATATAATTAGCAATAGACAATTACAAGTTAATTGCATTTTAATCTTTTGTTTTGGTACTAGATGTTGATAACAATTCAACAGAAACTTAACTCAGTCAAGATATTTTTAAACAATGATATTCGCATTTTTCTTGCTTACTAGCAAGAAGCCCGTGCTTTGTAGATAACATTGTTGAAAACAGAACAGATTTTATTGTTAGTATCAGTTTTTATTCACAACAATGCCATGACAACATCAGTTACAATGCATTATTAACTTCTAACGTTGTTGTCACTATTCTTGATAACAAAACAAGTGATGTTATTGTTGATGTCAATTTTTAATTCACAACAATGTCATAGCAACACAATGCATTGTTACAACTACAACAATACATCATTTCATCACCACACCAATTATTGTCAAACAATACCCAATTACAACCAAAAAAACACACTTCCATCATTACCACAAACCTCAACAATGCACATCACCAAGCACCATTAACAATAAACTAACGAGTTAATTTCACCTCCCGTCACCCCGAGGCGCAACGACAAGGAAATAAAACGCAGAACCACCGAATCAATGCTTCGGGCGACGATCGACCTCTTGCGGTCGCCTTACGAACTAATCGCCTAAATTGACGTTGTGCGGCTCGTGAGGGCAAATTAAACAAATGTTTGCAAATTGCTTCGACAAACCCCCGAGAGAGGGCTTTCGTCTTCGATTTTCGATCATTGCTTACATTTTACGGTGGAATTTGCCAACTTCCGTAGTTTTTTGAAAAAAACTAGGGGGTGGGGTGATAGGGGTTTAGGTAAAAGTGGGGGATTAAAGTTGGCATCGAATTTCTCGTTTTATATTTCCCTCTTGCGCATGTGCGATGTGAAATATTCATTAGAGTAGGTATGAATTATTGATAGGTTGGGATAAGTGAGTAACGAGAGGAGAAGAGAATAAAATGGGGAATGGGAAACAAAATGGGGATGAGGACTGAGGACTGAGGTAGGAGTATGTGTGGAAATATGTGGAAAATGGAAATGGAATATTAAAGGTGAGGAAAATGGAAAGTGGAAAGGAAAAGTGGGAAGTTGAAGTTGGAAGTGGAAAAGTGGGAAGTTGAAGTTGGAAGTGGAAAAATGAAATTTGAGTTTAAAAATGGAAAAATGAAATTTGAGTTTAAAAATGGAAAAATGAAATTTGAGTTTAAAAATGGAAAATTGGAAAGTGGGAAATTAAAGTTGGAAATGTAGAAGGAAATGGAAATTAGTGAAAATGAAAAGTGGAAAAATGAAATTTTAGTTGAAAATAATGAAAAAATTGAAAAGTGGAAAATAGAAGTGGATTTATAAAGGTGGGAAAAAGGAAAATATAAATTTATTGAAAAGTGGAAGTGGAATGTGTTGAAAGAAGTGAAACAAATTAAATAAAAAATTAAATTAAGGGGGAAATTCAAAAAATAGAAAATAATTAATAAAATTCTAAAAATATGAAAAGAAAGTGAAAAAATTGTAAAATTGACAAAAATGGCCCAAATAAAATACAAAACAAGAAAAAGTTATAAATGCAATTTGAAAAAAATGGAAAAAAATTAGAAAAAAGTGGAAAAAGTGTATAAAAAAATGCATAAAATAAAACCCAAACTAAAAAAAAAAAAAAATTCTAACTCATTAAAACATGTTCCAAACGACCTAAATCCCTACAACAACCTTTATTTTTACCAAAAAGCGTTCCCCATCCCTTATCCCCATCTCTCCATCCTTCAAAACACAATTGGAAACCTCAGTTTCCCAACGAGAAAAAAAGGGATAAAGGTGTGATGAGACTGTCCTTTCATTCTTATTCCGCGCACAACTCGCAGTTGGAGCCCGTTACCATGGAAACGAGTTAACCAGCAAATGAAGCGCTCCCCCACACCTCCACACCCCCACCTCCACCTCCACTCTCCGGATGAATTAGACGCCACTAGGGGGCTTCTTGCAATGGACAGTGGCCACCAACACGTCACAATAATAAAAAGACCGCTGCTTGATTCAAGTGAGTTCGGTCTGTGGCTAAACTAAACACACCTGGTTTTTCTCAGGGGTGAATTAAATTCCCCCGTATTGAATTGTGGGAGAAAGCAGGTGCTGGTGACGTCATTTGTAATTATTTTCATGTTTTTCCATGGTTCTAATGGATTTCCGTAGTTGTTTATGGGTGTTGAGGGAATTATTATGGGTGTTTTTATGGATGAAATGTTGGTGTACATTTTGCTTATTGTTATTTATTACTGTCTTTTAATGTTTGTTTCTAATAAAACCTGTGGGAATGGCATAAATTGAAGAAAATGTAATGTAATGAAAATGGTGAATCTAATTAAGGTATAGGTCGGTCGGTAGAAGTGCGGTGTGTGGATAAGTTTAAAAAATATAAATTATTAATTAAAAACTGTCATAAAAGTATGGTTCTGAGATTATCCAGTTACCAGACATAAGTTACCGTAACAAATGATAACCGTAATGAAAATCGTGATTTGAAATGTTGAATTTACTCGAAATCTTAATTTAAAAAGTTGTTTTTTTCACGACATAAATCACAAATTCACTTAAAAAACTTCCAAATCTAATCGTATGGAAATAGAAGTACCGGTCTGAGATTATCCTTAAAGACTTAACAAGCGATAAATCACACTTTTCATACAACCGCTAAAAATGTTGAATTTTTTACATTTATATTAACAAAATTCACTTGAAACTACGTAATACATAAATAATCACATCTAAATCAACTCCCAAGTCACAAAATTACTAAAACACCTTACGATCTACACCAGGCATACCAACCGATAACCATAATTGCAAATGGTGGCGACGAAACTTCGGTGTACCGGTATCCTCAAAACTCGCAGAAAAACTTCGGTACCGTAAGTGGTAAAAACAACCAAAAACACCCACAAAACACCCGAAAATAGTAAAATACTTCAACTTTATTACATAAAACCCCCAAATGACGTCACGGCATCTCAAATTCACTCTTGTCATGAATTAATAACGAGGTGAAAATGGAGTGCGTTCAAAGGGGAGAGAGAAAACACAGGGGTGGAACAAGCACGTGCTTTACATGCAATGCAACCGGTCCGAATATTTAATGACACATCGGTCACTTTCTCTATTTCTCAAAAAAAAAAAAAAAAAAAAAAAAATCCAGGTGAGGTTTAGTTCTCTGTAATCCTCTAGCGGCAGTTTTGTGCACGACACGGGTGAAAAACCCAATTGGATTAAGCTTAAATAAATCCTCTTCTCGCTCTTCCGTACACAATCGATATTTCACTCGGGCACACATGAGTAATTTCAACACCTCAAGCTTCCTTCTGTCGCTAGATACACAGAAAAAAAAAAGAAAAAGAAACAAAATGGCTGCTTTTGTTGCAGCGCGCGTCTGTTTCCAGTTGCACACAAGACAACTTCCGTTTGCCACACTCACTGCCCCTTTTCCTCAATTAGGTTAAGTCACGTGACTGTTAGGCTTGCCTGCACCACTTATTGATCCGTTGAGTTGTTGTGTAATGAGTGTACTCATACAAACTGAAAAAGTTGATTATTTTAGATCTTTTCAACTTATTTTTGTTTTTTTGGATCATTATGTAATCGTTAGTGAGTTTTCGGTAGTGCGGAAAAGTTTTGTAATTAGAGCTTGCATTTATATGCAAAATAAATTGAGTTTTATGCATATACCGTACTGAACAGTGGAACTCGTTTATAACGTACTCGGTTATAGCGTAAATCCTTTTATAACTTTTTTGTTTTTCTGGTTATATAAGTATTATAAGCAGATTTTCGGTTATAACGCCATTTTCAAGTTGGTCCCTATAGAAACGTTATAAATGGGTTCCACTGTATCTGTATATATATATGCTGTCAAAATATGTCAAATATGCAGTAAAAATAATTGAATTTGCAAAAAAATTATTGATTTGTTTATAGAATTATTCTTACAATTACTTTTTGTAATATTTTTATGGTGTAGACGGCAAATTAATAATTTTGGTGACTGAAAATTTAAATTTACGATTTGTAAAGTTTTATATGTAGTTATTTAGAAGAATTAGCTATTTTGGACAAATTTGACAAATTGGGATAATAAAGATAAGGACAAAATATTTGATCACAAACACAACTGAGGCTGGGTTGCACCAACATTTGTTAAATCTAAAGTTAATTAATCTCTGGTTATGCTAACCAGAGATTTTTAACTTC
>JAQFZP010003328.1:0-10572 GCA_034695745.1 Geophilus truncorum | reverse complement strand
GTATTTATTTTTGTCAACTCATTTTCGCGGTATTTTTTACCCTACCCTTTCAGCTTCACTTCTCATTTAAGAATTTCCATTTCAATTCGCTCAATATGGCGACTGTGATTTAACACCCTATTGCTGCCTATATTAATCATAACATTGCACACGCGCTCACTTTTAATTAAACTTTAGAAACGAATATAGAGAATCATAAATATTTTTTTATTTCATCAAAATTTAAAAAATTCCAAGCAAAAACTTGGGAAATTTCAATACTAAATCTAAACTTTTTTCCCTCTTATTTATGAGGACTGGACGAAAAAATATGATAAGAAAAAAGATTTACAAATTGAATTTCAGCTTGATATCAAAGAACAGCAAAAAAAAAATCCAATTTCTTATTTTTTCAGATGTATAAGATGTAATTATGTCTTCCAGAGACTCGATTATATCTAAATTCAAAATTACTAATGAAAAATCTCGCAGATTAAGCTAAAGTATTTCCTAACATTAAAAACAAATTCGATAAAAAATAAAAACAATATTTGATTTGATGCAAACTGAATCCATTCAATCATCTCTTTTTGTATGCCTAAATTGAAGGGATCACGCAATGACAGGCAAACAAAAACCCAAATCATTTCCCCCTTTGTTCAGCAATGGAAATTAGGCCTAAACGATTTTCATTTCTTTCCCCAAAATCCTATATACTTTTTTTGACATTTTCATTTCTCACGTCTTGTCTCGCACATCAAGAAACAAAAAAGTCAGCAGAAGGAAAAAAAAAAAACAACATCAACATCTATTCTCACGTTATACAAGCGTTTCTTTTATACCAAGCAGCAGCAACTATTTTTCTTTGTTTTTTCCTTTAGGTATTTTCATTTCAACAAATAAAAACGAAAATCTTTCATTTGGCGTCAAGTGTCAGTGCTTTAAAACAATGTCATCCATCTGAAGACGGTAAAAGTGCAAGCGAGCCGCTTAATCTCGTGTTCTTTCTTATTGCCCTGAAAGCGCACGTGCCACGTTCGCTAATTGGGCAGAGCGGACAAGTTTTCATCCCAACTGGTGAAAATTTAACCCGCCCACGCTTCGCGGCACTTAATTTGCAACAGTGATCAATAAAAGAAATCTTTCCTTGCCCTGCAAACTACCACTGAGCTAATTGTTGCAACCAGCAGCACAACTGAGCCTCCAATTACAGCAAATAAAACAATTCGGCTGGGAAGATAATTGCAACAATCACAAATAAAGCGAATTTCATTGCTTAAAAAAGCCAGAAACTCAAGTGAGAGATTCGCTCGTAACAATGGAGCAATTCAAAATGCTCTTGTTTCTTGATAATGATTCATTGTTATATCGATTTACCACTTGTTTACCCCCTCATTCGGAACTCGAAAGGCCAACGACCTCTTTTACCGCGCGCGTCAATCAATACAATACTATACCCCCTTGTTGCCATTCAACGACAACATGCCAACAATGCTCTCTTGTATCGCAGAGCTGTATCGAGTTTTCATGTCGTCTCACCAGGCGGCGAAGGGACAATAACCTCCATCCACAAATCAAAGACGGAAACCGGTGCTGGAAGAGATTATCTTCGCCTCCCACGCGTGCGTTGCGCGTCCCGTTACGCATCTCCCGCCCCTTTGTTACAAGAATGCAATTATCCACACGTATTTATTAACAATGCGATCAAGAAGAAGCGGCTCTAAGTTATTTGCGCGCACCAAATTAATTTCCCTTCGGAGCCGACTTAGCCAGATAGCTGATATTTGTTGCACGTGACATTGTTGAATGACCCCATGCGGCGTGTGGATCGAGGCGATGCGCAATAATGTGGCGTGCGCTGGATTAGCCGGAGTTGACCCTGCGGTCACGGATTCAATGTAATGTAAACAATACGCGATAAAAATGGCCGACGTGAAAAGAGTTTGGGGGATTTTTATCTCGTGCGAGCGAGTCGAGGCTGCTGTTGGCATTGTTCCAATGTCTTCATTTTTAAGACTGAGATGTGTGACTTTTGAGCATGTAAACACGAACGTTGTTGTAAATTTCGTGGGCAAACTTTTTTGAGGTAAACACTCGAGCTGGGAAAACAAATTGGCAAATGTTGTTTCTATTTACATCTTACGATTTAACTAAGATAATAATAGAAAAAATAACCATTTCTTTTGCTTAGTTCACAGAAGACAATTCGTTGATGACTTTGTTTTTGTCGCTGACAAGTAACGACGTTGATAATTTGAAAAGGAGTGCTCTGGATTAGGAGCTTTCAATTTACGTCAGTTTAAATGTTATATTAAAAGTATAAAACTTAATAAACAAGATGCATTTTGGCGAATTTATAGTGAAATATAATTGAAAATTTGTTTCGCAAACACCACATGTTTGGACTCGCGCGAGGCATTAATGTTTATTTGTGTTTTCCCATTTCCTGCGAAATGCCATTTACACATTTTTTTTGTCTCTCCTTTTGTTTTCTTAGCTTAAATTTCTAAAGTGAGGCTTTTCAAGTAATAAACAAACAAACATGTGGTAAAGCTTATTGAATTACCAAATAAAACACTGAAAACTATCCCTTGACAGTCCAAAGAATATCAGGGTCTCTTTTAATTTTAAATGACCTATTAAATGACTTAATGCTAATTTTATACTTTTTAACCCTATTAAATATAATATTTTTACTTTTTCCTATATCTAAATAAAGATTCTTTACAATTCAGGCCTAATTTCGTGTTTATTCCTGGAAGAAATAATTTCTTGCCACTGAAACATTTAAGAAAACAGAGTAGCAAAACTATTTTCTTTAATAGCCCATTTACAAGTCTAATAGGCCGTAGTCTGCCATTTTGTTTCAGCTCCAATGCACTTTGAACTTGTTTAAAAAGCCGTAAAAGATAAAGATAAAACTAAAGATGATATTCATCCTTGTTTATTTTATTTATCTCCTGATTTACGTCAAAGGGGAAAGTTTTAATGGAGTTTACATATGAGAACTGACATGTTTGACAAGTGATTTGAAAATTTCAACTCCATTTGTTGGGTTTTTTCCAGATCAGAAACGTATAAAACTTGATTCAGAGTTTACTGCACAATAAATCAGAATAAAAGTGTAGAAAATACGTTTCTTCAACGGAAAATATATCTCATTTATCATCTATGACGTTTCCCAAAATTTACTGAAGTTAACTCGAACAATAGCGTGAAAACACTGTTGCGGTCATTTTTATACTGTGCGTCGCTATTTGAGATTTTTCCGATATGATATTTACAAATTGCGGATTAATGGAGATTCGAGTAGAATCGAGTGTTTATGCTGAAAGAGACGCTTAATGTAGTCAAAAAGTTTGCTCTTACTTGAAGTGCCCTAATCGATTTCCGCTAATAGAATTAAGTTAACTTGAGTGGTTTTCAAGATACGGTAAATTAAAATGTGCAAAATTAAGCAAAATTACAGCCACAAAATTATGTTTAAATTTTTTTTTTTTTTTTAACTTTTTCGTAAAACCCTAAATCAATAAACTCAATAAATGTGAATAAGAATTTAAAATTAAACATACGGTAAATAAATATTTAAGTTGTGGTAAAGCCCAGAAGGAAACAAAAGTTGTTTCTCAAAATCAATATAATAAACCTTGAAAAAATAACGATGCAGACCAAGTGAACTGCCGGCCAATACATTGCTGCAGTGCAGTGAAGTTGCCAAATTGACGATTCCAAATAACACACTTTAGAACTCTAAATTCAACGAAGAAAACATCGACTGTAATTTACTTCACAACACCCAACCCAACAAATTCAATCTAAAAAAAATGCAAAATTTATTTAACCCCACCAATAACTCAAAAACCATTACTTATAAAAAAAAAATCTAAAAAAAAATCTTTTACAAAATTTATTTTAGAAAACTGAAAATTATATTAATTGAATTGCACATGTGACGAAACTGAAACAAAAATAGCAAATTTCTATTGTCTATCTAAAATCATTACTTAAACTGAATTAAATGATAAAATTTTAATAACCGTTTCCACACGCTCTGAAAGACAAAATAAAAAAAAAAAAAAAAAAGTAAAATCGAAACACCAATTAATAGCAACATCAAGTGCAATTCTGTAATGAAGAGGAACCCACATAAAATGTCACGATAGAAGCCATTTATTTCCATTCGCCGACCGCGATATCAACCCCCCACTTCTTACATCTCATTGCAACAATCGACATCATCTCTCTACTGATCAACTGTGACAGCAACAAAACGCCGGCTCCTCGGTTGCCATGGCGACGAGTTCATGGACCCCCACCAATTTCTGATTCCGATTTTGACTTTGAAACGGTGCCCTTCAATATGGAGGCGATTTCCGGTCAATTTACTCCTTGCAGCAGGACCAATGGGGTGTCATTGTTGGTCGTTATTGGTCACCTTCGAGACCGTTGCTATTGTTTTATTCATCTGCGAGTGAGCGACGCCATTTAATGCGCTCCGTTAGTGTCAGGAGTGTCATGAAGAGCGCACGTGCTGCGTGCTCAAATCTCATTTAATGAAGACCCCTTGTTGGTGCCAACAATATATATAAGCTTCTCACCACTCCCTCTGGTGGTAATTAAAAGAAACGCCGACAAGAATGGAAAAAGAGAAAACTTGGGAGGTCCAAGGGTAAAGAAAGTTATGAAACACAAAAAGAAATGAAATTATGACCGACTTCCGGCGATGCGATTGTTCGAATCGGAAATTGTTACAATTGGGGCGTAATTGGAACAAATTACGACAGATGGCCGTCAAAGGAGGGAAAAATGCACACGGGGGAGTTTAACGCGATAATTCGAAGGCGGACTTGTGAGTGAATGAATGAGTGTGTGACGGCTGTGACGTCACATCGTCTTATTGATTTGACGTTTATCAATTTAATGGGAGCTGTCAATTCAAAATGGTGGACGATACAGCCCAGTAGTTCAATGAGGAATATCATTTAAATAAAAAAGTGAGAAATCACTTCGATTCATCCTAAGAAAGAGTCTCTGACTCTGTTGCTGAAGTGTGTTGTTTGGACTTCTAAGAAATTTTATTAAAATTTAACTGACGAAAATCAAATTATTCCAGGAATTCCAAGAAGACATTTTGTTTTTCTTTATAAGAAAAAAAACACACATCTAAAAATAAGCCTACTTTTAAGTGAATGACTCATAAAAGTTTTATGTCCGTTTCTCTTTTTGTCCATACGCAAAAGGGAGAAGGAGAAATAGAAGGGAAAAGAGGAAAATAAGACAACAAACATCATCCGGAGTAACTACACAGCAAATTACAACCTCGTTTTGGCCGTATAAAACGGCACTAAATTCACTTTTAAGCAACTGAAATGGGGTTAGTATAATCAACAACAAATCAATAGCATTATCATTTCGTCGTGAGTCTTGGAAAACTGCAAGAGTAACCCTTTCATTCCTCTTTTTCTAGTCTGTTCGTCTCCTTCTCTCCTCCAATCACCCACCATCCAAAATGGGGCAGTGAAACGTTCAGTGAACCCGGGCCTTCGGGCTTGAACTCAGAGGGTTTGTGGATAAGACACCGGAAGTGAGTTGTACTTGTCGGCATGCACGTGCATGTGCATCACACCCACGTGGACGCCATTTTGGAGAAGTGGGGTGCCAAGTCGGAATTCGTTTTTTATTTTGCGGTATGCGCAAAAACAAAAAAAAAAAAAAAAAAAAAAAAAAAAGTAAAAATTGTAAGGCATTACAAAAACGTCTGTAATTGTGTTTTGTTGAAAACTGAAATTTATCGCGGGGAACTTGTAAATGATTCCCCCGGGGACTTAACGGAGGAAATAGGGATTTATTTGTTTATTGTTCTTGCTTGACCGATTCCGTGAAAAACGAGCTGTCATTCGGTATTTGTACATTCATTTGTTCAATCGGTCCATCCATTTATTCAGCTAGGTAATCTCTGGCCAGTGGTGCGATAAAGGGGAAAGCGGAAGTGATCGACCATCAATCGACCGACCAAAACGGAAGTTTATAGGCCTTCGAACCTTTTTTTTTTTCCTCATAAGCGTTTCTCCTCGCATTTGTGCGTCCCCTGGGCAGCGTTCGGTTGCTACGTATGACATCATTAGTCGTGCAAACAACACTGCAGCTCTTCACTGTTAACAACGAGCAAACAAGGGGATCTGTGTTATCCCCACACTTTGATTAATTTAATCAAGTGTTGTTAAATTCCAATTGCTTTTTTTCATCATTTTAATCCGAAAAAACTATCTAATAATGTGCGAAATTGGCGAATTGAACAATGCAATTCTACGTGTCTAAAGGATTGAAACGAATTGAGCAAAAGGCAATTTGTTTCGAGTGATCCCTCGAGGGAAAGTAGGTTTATGCGCACGCGCGAATGTCAGTCATTCAACTGATTGACCCAACAATCTCATCGCTTTAAATATAAAACAATGTGAGCTTCACCTCAAGGCTTTTTATGTTTTTGTTTATGATTTACGGTACTCTATTTTTAGAAGAAGGAGAAGAAGAAGGATTACGGGTAATTTCAATTTTAATATTTTTTTTTCAATTTCATTTTTTATTTTATTTTATAAGTGTATGTATAAAAGTTAGATTTGAATTTTATTATTTGAAATGGGAACCCATTTTATTTTACGATTGCTGATGAAAAATACTAAGGCAGAGAGGATCTCTAATGAAAAGATAAGAAAAAAGCGACTTATATTCCCATAACTTACCCACAGCTTCATGCAAATGACTTGGGGTGGGGTTCGTCGCTCGTATTGTTAGACAACTACGAATTTACGTTTTTTAACGACTTTGTTTACTGTTTTACCTCGTTAGTTTAGTCAAATACTTGAGTCACAAGGTAATGTAATTGGATCATTTTTCATATAAAATTAGGTTATGGAATAATTGAATGTGCTAAATTAAAATGATGTTGATGTTTATTTATAACAATGCTTTTAACAATATGGAAAATTATATTAAAAATAAAAATTAACACTTGTCAACAATGTAACCATATTTTTAACAATAAAAATAAAAGTTGCAATTTTGTATAGTTTATTAAGTCACTAAAAAATTTAACATTTTATTATAAAAAATAAATTGTTGCAATGCCACGTCAATACCTAACCTAACCATCAATTTTATCCTTCGCACTCGATAACCATATAATATATATCAATTATTCAATCAACATTGACTAAAAGTCTTACGCAACAACACGATCAACTAATACCAACAACATGACATTTAAACCAACCGATAAAACTTTGCTTAAAAAAACTTTTTACTTGAAAAACAATTAAAATACTCACAATTTCGTGATCAGACGTGACATGTCATCAGGCACGCGTCGAAGTGCCGATCCCTTACAATCCACTCTCGTATCCAAACAAGTGCAACCGGGGGAAGGGCAAAACGCGTGTGTGGACGCGCACCAAAACACGAGCAGCGCGAATACCCACATGAGCACGAGTTGCTCGCGCAGCTGCGGGCCCGAATGAGAAGAGACGAGAAGAGAACTCTACACTCGCGTCTCCCTGGATTGATCTCCGGACGAGTCCATGTGGAGATCCGCGAGAGAAGCAGGAGCAAAAATGGGGAGAAATTGCGACGGGCGGCGGAGGTGAGTGCTGAGTGGGTTAGAACTAGAAGAGGACACTGGCCCACAGGATTAATCCGACGAGTGGACAAGAGGTTCGTGCGCCACCCTGGCGAGGGATTTTGTAATTATCAGCTCTGCGGCCACTTTTGCTCGAGTGCGAGCGGTGAAATGCCCGTGGGTGTGAACGAGGAGCGAAAAGAGAACGATATGAGATGCTGACATCTCCCATTTCCATGCTCGTTTATGTTATCACTTATTTCGATGTTTCCAATTTTGTTTTTACAGTCTTTCTGCAAGTCGTTTTCATGGCAAGACATTTTTCTTTAAGTTCTCCGAAATAGACAAGAGAGTGGAATTTTTAAATAAAAAAACATATTTGGAATGTGGTATATTTTGTGTTTTTTTTTTTTTCTTTCTTTAAGAATGAAATGATGTTTCAACATGTTTTTAAAACAGCTCGGGTCAAAATAAAGTCTTTTCCGAGTTGCATTTCATTTTGTTTCGTGATTTATGCGTTTTACTAATTTTAAACAGTGGTGATAAGCTTCACAGAACCCTGGGCAAAATAACTACTCTGTTTCCTTCCTCCGACACCAGCCTTTCACTCGTCCATAAACAACATTTTCACTTTATAATCTACTTAAAATCCAATATTGCCTAGTTTATTTCAGAAATCCACTGAAAGAAATCAATTTTTTTTTTTTTTTTTGCATATTTAGAACTCATTTATTTACATATATATTTATTTATTTATTTATTTATTTTGATAGGTGGATGTCTAGAAATTTACATCTAAAGTCGTATGATGTTCATATTCAAATTAAATCTTATCACACTTATGAATTTTTCTCTTCTTAATTTAATTAAAGTTGTTTTTTTGTTTGGAATTTCCACTGAGACTTGAACTTTCCCATTACTGCAACGCTCTGCCCCTCTTGCGGATTTGGATCAATTTCGTACCAAATTTTTAAATAATTTAGAATTCTGTGTTTTCCAACTATTTAAGCGGTTTAAAACCACAAACTGCTAAGTTTTCAGAAGCGGAGAAACAAAAAAAAAAAAAAAAATTTTCCCTAAAAAAAAAAAAAAAAAAGGAAATCTTTACTGGGGCTTTTTGCATCGTGGAGTAAAATCGCCATCATAAATTCAAACAAACAAAAGGAACAATTTCAAAGCAGCATCACACGGTAATGTGAGTTGAGTTGAGAATTTCGCGTTCGAGACAGACCTCGAGACAATGTTTTGCCCGAACCGACTCTTATTTTTGCCCTTGCAGTGTGCCACAAGAATAAAAGGGCGCTACACTTTACGGCGCTCGCAGGCAGCAGAAGTGGCATTCATTTATGAATAGAAATCTCGTATTGATTATCTGTAGAGTTTAGTTTGTAATATATACCGTAAATCAAGCTCCGTGATAAATCGATAAGAGCAACATTAGTTACTGATCAGTAACAAATGGCTTTTATTAAGGTTTCGGGGTCAAATTGACATTTCTTTTCACGTGACATAACGGCAATCAATAAAAATGCAGGAAGAAATGAGGAAAAACAAAATTAAAGGTCAAGAAAAATGATTTAAAGCACGAGTATCAATGGAAAGGAAAACAGCAAACTAAAATATTGACCAAGATTTGTGTTTGTTCAAATGACGTAATCGAAGTTTCTGTCAATAAAAACTTCTTTCCTGCTTTATGCATAAAAAAACAAAAAACTTTAATGCTTTTCGTATGTAATTTCAAGTTTGGGGAAAATCAATAAACTTTCAGAAAGTTTTCACTCCAACAATTTTACACAACATTGCAATTAAGAGCCACAAAGTAATACAACTTCCGGTTTAAATTGAAAACTAAGTGGTGTCTGAATCTTGACCGTTGCTACGCAGAGCACTATCTGGATTCGCAACAGTAACAGTGTCATATCTGGACTTTGACCAGAAATCCAGACCTGTATTAAAAATTCACACGAGGATTAGTGTCTGATATCAACATCTGGATTATGAAAAGTTCTTGTTTTCGTCATAGAAATAACGAGAAACAGAGTGAATCTCGATGTAAAAATGCAGCTCTGATTTAAAAAGAATCATCTAATTAAAAGATTTTACGATTAAATGACTTTTATGGCATTTAACTATCAAAAGAAAGTTATATGGCATCACAGCTCTCCTTTGTGCTCGTAAAATGAAGCACCTTCCTTTACGGTATATTCTTAGCACTCGTAATTCTTGTTTAAGGTGCAATAGGCTTATTTTAGATAGTTCTTGGGTAATGGATGTGGCGTTGAGTTTTAACCTAATGGAATAGACCCTTAATAGAGGGAATTTTATTGTTTTTCACGCTACAATTGACCGCCACTTTATTTCTCGATTTAGTACAATTAAATGGTTTCGGCTTCGGGGGAGGAAAATTGCATTTAGTCAAACAATGGATAAAACCTGCAATTGCATCGTTCAACGCGATTACAGCGTTCTTTACAGCCAGCCCTTTCTTTTCTTTTTTTTTTTAAACATTGTATAAATAAAAAGAAAAATATGAAGGGAAAATATGCCGTCGAGTGTTTGTGTGGGAAGCAATGAAAAAATGCAACATATAAACGTTAAGTGCTCGTGTCAACAATGCATTAAGATTATTACATCAATGAAGGCGTTACATTATCTTAATCTCCCCGCTGAGGTGACACGAAAAAGCCCTTATCCCCACTAAAACGAGCGCACAAAGGCGGAAATTGGAACAATGCGCTTTGATTAAGACGCATCGGTGTGGCAGGTGGCGCTTTTGATTGTTTTCATATTAGATTAAGAAATTAAATTATTGGCGTCGTTGCTTTTATCATTGTTGCAATCAGCTGATTTGTTGTTGTTGTTGTTGCTCCTCGTTGTTATAATTTTTATCGCATTGTTCCATTCCATTAAACGAGTTAACGCGGTGTAGGGTGACCAGATGTCGAAAGGGGAAAACCGGGACACTCGGGTGGGGGTGGGTG
>JAQFZP010003327.1:0-10572 GCA_034695745.1 Geophilus truncorum | reverse complement strand
CTCATAGACCGTCTCTGCGCCCGACTCGACGACGTCATTTACCAGGACTGGTCCGTCTGGGTGGTGAATAAGACTGTTCCCATCCCGTTGCTAGGCAACGAGAGTGGACAATCGAACAGCTTCGACCCCGTCATGTCGGCCCGAGCTTGGGTGGTCGAAGTGATCTTCGACGAAGACCGACGTTCGCGGTTGCCCTAGAAGGAATCGCGGGTTCGATACTCGCCGCCGGAAGTGATGGAGTTATTAGAAGAGATGAAGGTGCCGCGACACCATTTTCCACCCAAACCGGAAGAAGCCGTGAGGGTTTCGTTGTCACTCACGCTGCCAGAGTTTAAGCTGGTGAAATACAAGGGGAAGAAAGGAGAAGTCATAAAACTGTTCAAGTTGAAGCCGTATCGGTTTAAGATCACGGTGGCGACAAATGCTTATGGAGCTCACTAAGATTTACGAGAAGTGCGCGATGAATAACTGCAAGGAGCGTGGCGAAAACAAGGGTGAGATGAATGCCAGTGGTGGACAGCAAGAGGCTATTGGTGAGTTTTGTTGGTTTATTTGTAACCGGAAGTGATAGTTTTTTTGTTTTTTTTTAACAAAATTGGTGGGGTTGGTAATTGGTAATACTACCCTGGCACAAAAACTAAAAACAGCCAGGGGTATTTTAGTATATGACCAGGGATTTTCTCCAGGGCATCAAAAATTAAAAAATGGCTACTATTGGGTACTCATTCTTGGCACAAAAACATAAATTGATTGCTATCAGAGAATTTCTTTCTGGTCAAACATAACTGCTACAATGGTATTTTTTGATAGAATTTAATTTGAAACTTTGCACCAAATAAAACTTTTAGCTACGGTATTTGAAAATTATGCTTCAAACATCATCTCTAGTGGCAATCAATTTTTATTTTATGTGCCATGATAGTAGCCACTTTTAAATTTTTAATGCCAGATACAAACTCCTGATCATATACACTCACGGCAGCAGCTATTTTTTATTTGATGCCAAGGGTTTTCCTCTGGCAGCAGTCAATTTTAGTTTTTGTACCAGGATAGCTACCTTGGTAGCAACCATTTCTTGTTTTTATGCCAGGGTAGGATTACCCAAGTCAGCAGCCAATTATTATTTCATGCCACGGGATTACCCTGGCAGCAGCTATTTTTTGTGTCTTTTTAGACAGGGATTTTCCCCTATCAGCAGCCGCAGCTTTAATTAAATTGGCATCATATCACTCACTACTATCTATTACATAGAGCCGTTTGCGAAATCTGTCACATACAATACCATCCCAAACATCAAGAAATGTTGCTACCTGGGAATGGGAATCTTTATCAGGCAGATCAATCTAGTCAAGACTACTAAAATAATAAGAATAATAATAATTAAAGTTTTTGACCGTTCTGTAAATAACACAGATTAGATCCTGACCACAGCTGTTTATTATACAAATTAGGTACTGTAACTCTAGTACAACAACAAGTTTTTAATAAATAATCTCATTGCAATTTAATTGCTTAACATATTTTGACTTCAACACAAGATTTTTTTAATTATAAAATTAATATTTATACTGCTTTTTGCAGATAAAACCTAATCTCATAATTTCTCTGATAACTCTTATGAGTTAGGGTCAATTTAATGATGACCCTTTTTTCCTTCTTACATCAAATCATAAATACTGCCTACATCATCTCAGATTTATACTGTATTTACTTTTTAATTTTTCCAGTCATTTTAATTAGCAAAGATAAAACATCTTATAAAAAAAACTCGAACTTTGCATTTTATATTTATTCAGAGTTTCACAACGGTCAAGGAACTAATGGAGACTTACGGCACAATATTGCCTCTTATAATTTTATTTTCAATATGTAATTTTGGATTTGGTGAATTTAAAAAAGAGTCAGGGGATGTAGGTGAGTTTTCAAAGATCTATTATTGTAAAATTTACACCAGAAGTGTCATTTAGCTTTAGGATGTCCACGAGCCACTTATAAATTTAAAGACTTATGTTACTCAATGAGTACCTTAAGTGGGACTTTCTACGAAAGTGAACTTATTTGCGAAATTGCTGGCGGAACTCTAGCTACATCGAGAAATGTGGAAAGTCATGCATTTTTAAATAGACTGATAATGTGGAAAAAGTGAGAAAAATAATAAAATAGGCCTAAAAATATTTTATAAATTTTTTGATTGATTAATTAATTTTTCAATTTTAGTACTGATTATTGGATTGGTCTTACTGATGAGAACTCAGAAGGAAGATGGCGTTACTTAGACCACTCTAAAGCCCAGTTCTTCAGGTGGATTCCAGGTGAACCCAACAATTATAGAAGAGTTCAACACTGTGCCAAAATGCAGATGTCCAAAGGTCTTCTGTGGGATGACGATAACTGTGACAGAACAAATTTTTACATTTGTCAATATAAAGGTTTGTAAAAAGTAAAAATAATTTATGACGTTTGAATTAATTATTATAACTTTACTTAAAAATTCAGGTGAAAGATGCACCGATATTGATTTCCGATTAGGAACTTATTGCTATGAGATAAAAAATGAAATGGCTACTTTTTATGAAGCTAAAACACAATGTGAAAATAATGGTGGTTATTTAGCCAGAGTTAACGAATCAGCAATTCATGAGTTTATTAAGCGTATGGTTTACAAAAACAGGTGAGTTTGATGATTTCTGTAAATTAAAAATGAAATATTTTAAATTTTTTTAGGTGGTGGTTAGAGATGTCTGATGATGAGATAGGTAAGCTTTATCTAATCAAAGGAGATAAAATACCTCAAGTTTGGATTGGTATGAGATTTTATAAAGGGAAGTGGGTTCACTATGATGGCAGTGAAGCCAACTTTACAGTTTGGGCACAAGGTGAACCGAATAACTTGGGGAATAAAGAAGAGTGTGCTTTTGTAAAGGGTACTGAATGGCACGATGTACAATGTGACAGACGTGCCACTTTTGCCTGCGAAGTCAAAAGTGAGTTAATAAATATAAAATATAAAATAGAGCTTGATTGATTTTGAAATCTGTACCGTACCGATATATGCAAAAAAAATCGGTATCAGTATCGGCCGATATTTTGGCTGCCTAATCAGATTTATTTTCAAAAATGGTTTGATTTACCTTTTACGTACGTTTTTTAAACGTGATAAAATTACGACTTTTTAAATATGTTTTTGCTTAAAAATATATTATAAACGATAATAAAACTTTGCCAAAACCAAGTTCAAAATCAAGATAAATACCCAAAAACAATATTTTTTTGAAAATACTGAAAATTTAGTTGATCAGTTTATAAATTCAATTTTTAAACATGAATTTTTTTTTTAAATTTTATAAAAAAATTTGTAACTTAAATAGAAAAAAAAATAACTTGTAAAATTTTTGAAAAATCGGAATCGGCCAATTTTTTGTTTGCAATATCGGATATCGGCTGATTTCCGATTTTCATGATGTTGAATATCGTTCAAGCCTAATATAAAATTTAAAAATTTTTTTTTTTTTTTTTAGTTTTAGACTCATCTTCTATGAAAATATCCAATGGTAAGAAATTAATTAGAGATTTATTCATTTTCAATAAATATTTAATAATTTACAGATGCAAATGTAAAGGAACATTTAACCGAAGTGAATTTGAGTAAGAATTTTTTTTTTGAAAGTGTTATGCTGAAGTCAGAAAATGAGTAAATTTTAGGTACGGGTTATTTAATTGCTTTGTTGCTTATGGTGTTCTTCATTGGGATTATTACTATTCCTTGTGTTTATGGTTTTGCAACGCTTTATAGGTATTAGATGATTTAATTAATATATTTATTTTTTGTTGACTTAATTTATTTCTTTTTTCATACCAGGAAGAAAATAGTGAAAAAATCTGGGAATAATAATTACGCACAGATGATTTGTGAAGACGAAATTTAATATAATAATAATACTAATATTACATATTTGGTTTATTAAAATGATGAAATTTTATATTTATAAATAAATGTTGCTTTAACAAAAATAATTTTTTTATAAATACTACCGTACGAAAATCGTACATTTATGTAAGGATGCAAACGGGATTGAAAAAATCCCGGTCCCGATCCCGAACCTAATCCCGATGAAGGATTAGGGATTGGCCGGGATTGACGCGTTCGCGTTCGGGACCGGGTTCGGGACGGGACTTGGCGAAATAGTCGCCCAAATGTTATACACACGTTATTACACAATATCGTGTGTGTAACGTTTTGAAAAGATGAAAAAAAAATTGGGAATCGGGACTGGTCGGGACTGAGTTTAAAAATTTTTTTAATGTAGGATTCGGGACGGGACGGGATTTAAAATTTGTGCCATTTTGCATCCTTAATGTACAACTTAGGCCAGAGAGGCAAAATCTGATAATATCCAAAGTAAATAGCAGTGGTCTGGGTCAATTACGTGATAAAAATTTTCTCTTACGTCAAATGCATGAATACTGCGCACGTTCCATCGGATTAATTAATTTGTTTACTCTATAATTTTCCAAGTAAAATTTATTAGCGATGATAAAATGTCATTTAATTTTAAACGGTTTTGAACTTGCATTTTAAAGGTCAAGTGAACCAAACTGGTTTGTTATATTATTAAAAATGAATCTACACGTTGAAAACAGTAATTAATCGTTGCTAAATGATTTTTAGATGGGATCAATTTTGTGTAAAACAAAAGCGCAAAAAATAAAATGTCAAAAAGAAAATGCATTGTGGGAATTCTAACTGTAAGTTTGTGAGTCACAAACTAACAGTTAGAATTCCCACAATGCATTTTCGTGACGTTTTAAATCTCAGGTAGAAAATCGTAACGAAATCCTGTACCGTAATAATAACGATCCAATTGTGCGGAGATGAAATTAAATTTAAAAGTACGGTAGGTAATAAAAAAAAAAAATCCATATTTGTAAATTTGTTAATGTTATGTAATAATGATTACTACATAATAGTCTCAGCCTCTAATAGTTAATTTAAATATAAAAATACCGATACTGTAAACTTACTCCCTTAACTGAGAGGAGCTTCACTGCAAAACTCATTTTATAATCTTACACCATTGTAAAAACAAATGTTAATTACGTAACTGCTTCAAAATAACTACATCCCTTTGCAGTATTTATTAATTAGTACACTATCTGGCTGGAACCTAACAAGGAAATGAAATCACTGATATTCAACATGTTTTACAATACTTTAAATCATGCACAAATTTTTTATTCGTGCACAACCTGTACACACTTACACTGTGTAAGTTACACAATGATCAACAAAACTGTGTTCATCACTTTTTGCTTATATTTGAGTTTAGAATTTGCATTTGCTGCAAACAGAATAAATCAGGGAGACATCGGTAAGTTAGTAATAATGCAATTTTACATATTTTTTTATATAAAAAAAAACTCTCCAAAGGCTGTCCAACTGGAAGTTTTAAACTGGACAACTTGTGCTACTCGGTTAATATTCTTAATGGAAATTACCAAAAAGCTAAAGCTTATTGCAAAATTCGAGATGGACAATTAGCAGCGCCAAGAAATGCAAAAATTCAAATATTCTTGCAAAAGTTAAGAGTTAGAGAATAGTAAGTATTACCATACACTTACTACAAAAAATAAAAAAAAATAAAAAGTTAAATTTTTTTATTAGTCAGGAATACTGGATCAATCTACAAATTCAATCTACAAATAATTCTGCAGCTGATGATATGTTTTATTCTGACGGTTCTTCAGCAGCAGAATTTGCTAAATGGGCTCCAAATCAACCAAATAATGACAGAGATGAAAAACCGTGTGTTGAAATGGACATGAAGAACGATCTTCAGTGGAAAAATACGCAGTGCTATATGAAAAACTTGTACGTTTGTCAATATGAAGGTATGATTTTAGTTTTTACATGTTATAGAGAAATTCTAAAGTACTAATTACTTGATGTGCTGACTAGGGGAAAATTGCAAACTTCGACCGAGATTAGCGACTTTTGGTTCGTGTTGCTACGAATTATCTTATGGGGTCGAAACTTTTGACAGAGCGAATAAAGAATGTGAATCCAAAGGTGGTTTTTTGGTGAAAATAAAAACTGAAGAAGAGTATCAATTTGTTACTGATTTAATATACAACGATAGGTAAAAGAAAAATTATTATTATTAATTTGGTTTAACTATCTAAAATATAAAATTTCATTTCTTACTACTGTAGGTCGTGGTTAGAGAAAAATACTTTAGAGATTTTACATTTGGTTCAAAATTTACAAAATCACGTTCAAGAATATGTTTGGATTGGGGTTGTTTACAAGAATGGAAAATGGATTTTTAGTGATGATACCACTCATGAATCGTATTTTACTTTGTGGGGACAAGGTGAACCAAATAACTATAGAGGAAAGGAAAACTGTGTTGTTACTAATTTACTTTGGTATGATGTTAATTGTGACAGTGATATATATCAAGCTATTGCGTGTCAGTATAATAGTAAGTATCGTTTATCAATTGGCGAGTTTTGGGACAAACACAAACCGTTATAATTGTAATGATTTATGTCTGCCCGAAAACTCGCTAATGTGTTAGAATATTTTGATTTTTAAAATGTTTATTACAGTTCTTTCTGAATCGTCGAATGATGAAAACTTTTCAATTTCACGTTCCGGTGAGAATTATTTAAACAATGTCTTAAATTTGTATCTTTAATTTAAGTTTTACAGATGGGAAGATAACATTTAGCTTCTGGAAGCAATGATGATGTTAAAAAGCCAAGTCTTTATTTTAAATATTTTTACCATGCATTATTAGTAATTCCATATCTGCAAGCCTTTGAAGTACAATAATAAAGCAAAATTAGTCAAATTATTTTTTTTTTATTAGTGCCAATTTATTTTTTTTTTACTGTAGTTTAAAGCACTTTCAGTTACTATTTAAAAAATATTATATATACCGGTATTGTAAAAATATAATAAACAAATAAAAAGTTACGAAATACTTGTAGCATTTTTTAATTTTACAATTGAAGCCCATTTAAAAATTTGCGAAGTTTTCAAGCAAGTTTAGGGAGGTTTACTTTACCGTTAGAACACTGCAAGTGTGCGTTATCTTTTCTTCTTTTTTCGCTTCTATATTTTCTGCTTCTGCCTTTAATGGAATCAGTTTCACCAGTTTCATTCCTATGTTGTAACAGTACGGTAAATAAAATGTATTTGCATTTAATCACTCATTACAAAAACTTTCTCTTGGTGAAATGAGGATACGAACTTTGAGACAAAACAACGAAATTTTACGAATATTTTTTTATAAAGAAAAAAAAAATTTAATACACATTTTCTTAACATATTTAGAAAATATTTGGATTACTAACAATGTGGATACAATAGTAATCTCTGGATCATCCCATTGAAAGGAACTCTTAACTCTTTGTCTAATTGACGTTTTGTCCTTTCAGAGTGTAAAGCAGTGAAGCTCGCAACTTTTTCTACTGAACAAGCCAGGGGCAGCAAACTTTAAATAAATAAAAATACTTTCTTACTGAATATAAAGAACAAAATAGTCAATTTAAGGTTTTAGCAAAATTTTAAAAAGTTTTCTTATTCACTAAGTGAAATGTGAACAAAACCATATTACTGAATCGTTAGTCAGTCGTGTTGACTGCAACGCAATCAGCGATGAAGTAATTTCTTGCAGTTCGAGGTGGTTCGTAGAAATGAAGATTTTCGTAAATAATAGGCACAATTCCAACGCTGAAAAGTATCTTTCCCAAATTGACAGTAACTAGCATCATTGCTTGAATAGACACTATTCCACCTAGAGTAAAATATGGAACAGTTTTGAACCATTTATCAAGTGCAAACTGAAACTAAAAAGACAAAGATTGATTAATTTCAATTATTTTTTAAATCATTATTTAAAAACAAAATACTTCTTTTTTCATTTTCTGGCATTTACTTCTAAGAATTAAATTCGTGCTTGCTTCTTTGTATCGAGAAATCAATGTAGTATACTTTGAAGGAATCGAATAAGCCTTGTAAAAACAGAAAAATGCCAGGAAGAAACGCAGAGCTATCCAATATATATATACTGCCAATGTTTCAAAATTTTCGAATGGTCCTTCAGTTTGCATAGTATAGATTAGCTGAAATAAAGGGGCAGATGATCCAAATATAGATTCAACAGCGCCAAATAACAAAAACCAACGAATTTTTCTGTCCATTTTTGAAACTATTCTTGAAATTTTCAAACATCTCAAATTCATTTTTCTCAAATTTTCGTGATGATGATGCCATATCATGGTTTTTGAATTTTCTTGAGCACCATTATTAAGATGGCAGTTTGTGTGTTGAATATCAGCTTCAACTTGACTTTTCTTAGAATCCGTTTGTTGATTAGGTGTATCAGAAATTTCCTATAAAATATAATTTATAACTAAGTATAAATTTCATAGAATATAGAATAAAATCAAGAACGGATTCTTCTAAAATAATTTGATAAAAAAATTCTCAATGATATTTACTCCAATATTTAATTTAATGGGGGATCCTGAAACTACTAAAAATTTAGTTTTTAAAAAATCCGCTAGATGGCTCATTTTTTAAATGATGTTATTATTGTATTTTTAAATGATTCAATTGTGATGAGTTATAATACATTATTTTTTCACAAAAATTAAAAAAATACTTTGACTTAGGTAAGAAAGATTTCTAGAGATTCAATAATTTTTCACGAGATTAATACTAAAATCCTATTAATGCAAACATCTGTCACCAGATGTCTGCAACCTGCAACAGGGCTGTTCAAAGTTAAAAGATGGCAATATTGGAATAAGTACAGTTGAATGTTGTTATTATTAATATCAATTTTTGATAATATCTTACTTGTATTGCCACGCAAGCATTAATTTTTTTTGTACAATCTTCAAGACATTTAATCCGCCAACACAAACAGTAGCACTTATATTCGCAACACCCTCTCTCAACTTTCACTTTAGACGAAACGTATTTTTCAACTTCAACCACGAGCGGTTTAAGCTGACACTCCATCTTCTGGCAAATTCTATCGCAGATAATCCAGAAAAACTGATAATGAAACACTCGAACTAGAGTTATGATGAAATCAAAGAACACCACGAAATAATCGACGCATGCGTAATTTTTAAACGCATTTGGGTTCATGGATGGTACAATAAAGGTTAAGCTACAAGTGCACAAAATGAGAAAAGGAGACGAGTAAAGGAAGAGAAATACATTGCAAAACCGGAAATTTAAAACGTTCAACCATCCTTTGCAGTTAAATTCATCATCAGATTTTGGTGTTATCTTCAAAGTTTCTTCTTCTTCCAGTTTTTCTATTGATGTTGTTATGTTGCCATAACAATGAGGGCAGTAGGTATTGCTCTTTGGTAAGTTCCGGCCACACCAAACAGCTGTTATCATTGCAATCATGTTTGTTGCTGCAAATATATTCTGGAGACACACAAGAATGTGCATGTGGTCACGGTAGCAGACAAAGACATTGTTTATTAGGCTGTAGATTGGGAGTCCCAATGCGGCTAATGAAGCAATCATGAAGACTTTGTTCATGCAAGAAAATAGTCTTCCAGAAACCCAAATTGGGTAGAAGATTGACCATTTTGCAGTAAAATATTGGTGGTATGGAAGTACTGCATTACCTATATAATTATTAAATATTTAAGTATGGAAAAATGTCTTGCAAGAATCTAAGTAAATCAATCAATATATTAAAGAATGTTGCAATACTATTACCTTCAATGTTATCATCTGGAAGCAGAAACTCGTCGCATATGTTTTTATTGTCTGCACATAACAAACAATTACATATTAATATTAAATTGAACAGTGAGAAAGTGAGAATAAAAAAATATTTTATTATACTAGTTAACGTTTTCTCTAGTGAAACCGAAACCAAACCGAAAAAATGTAACATTTAAACCGAAAACCAAAACAAAACCCATTCTTTTTTTCGGTTTAGTTTAGTTTTTCAAATTTTTCAAAATTATCTTATCCTAAAACAAAAGCAGTGCAAATTTTTTTTTTGTTTTGGTTTTAGATTTTAAAATACAGTCGAGTCCGCCAGTAACGACATTTAAGAGACCGCCCAAAAAATGTCGTTATAAACGATTGTTGTTAAAACCAACTCCGCATATAACGTCAATTTGACGCTAAAAGCGGATACTTCAGTTGTAACGACATTTTGACCGCTATGGTCGAAGGATTTTCCTATCCCTCAAAACCAGGTTACGTGACCCCGACTTTCCAAACGATCAACCATCCTCTACTACAAACAACCGCGCTTTGCAACAATAGGTAGAACTTAAAATGGCAACATCTACTAATCTATTAGAGCTGGACCTATGCATGAGATATCTTTTAAACTTCTTGCACCAAGAACTAACTTTTTTAATATAAACAGAAGTGATTTGAGAAAGTTGAAAAATTGGCTCCCAGATGTTCAAATGGTAAGGCTATACACTTACCTTGTAGAATCGAAATTCGTAAGAAAAACGATATTTGTTGCCATTTTTTCACCAAAGAAGTTTTTCCACGCGAAACAAAAAGTT
>JAQFZP010003326.1:0-10573 GCA_034695745.1 Geophilus truncorum | reverse complement strand
AGACAAGCGGCTAAAGAAGCGGAAAATAAGAAAAGGGAGAATAAAGAGAATAAAAAACAACAACAGCAGCAGAAACAGGAGGAAAAATCGAAGAAAAATAATAAGAAAGTGAAGAGTAATCCGGTGAAAGAGAAGAAAATTCAGCTTTCGTTCGGTGAAGCTGTTAAACAAGTATAGTTATGGATTTGTATAGATTTAGGGGTTTTTTGGAATTTTTTAGGGAATTTTAGGGGTTTTTTGATGCAAAAATATCAGAAATTTGTAAAGATTTTATCGAAAAAAATCTAAATGATGAGGTTTTTTTTTTTTGTTTGTTTTTAAAATTGTGAAATGAGAGAAATATGTGAATTTTTATTTTATCTGATTTAGTTTTAATGATAGAAAATTTTTTGTTTTGATATTTATTGGGATTTTATTTTGTTATTGTATTTTTTAATCTAAATGTTTGATACTTATCAAAATTTCATGAATTTTTTAACGAAATTTTGGTTTTTTTGCACTCAAAAAATATTTTTTTAAAGTAATTTTTCTCTTTTTGGGATAAAAGTTTTGATTTTTCACTTTAAAATCAAAATTTTTGAGATTTTTGAATTTTTTTAATTCAAAATTTTGATTTTCAAGTTTAAAAAACAAATTATATTTTTATTTTACATGTAATAACTCATAAATTTTTATTATTTTTAAAATTAATTTTTACTTTTTCAGCTCGATAACGAAGAGTTAAAATCAATTCTTCTACTCGACGTTCAACGGTTCAAAAACACTCCGCTCATCTGGCTCAAAGACTTAGTCAGCTATCTAAATATCAAGCTAGATATCAAAGTTAAAGATCCAGTGTTTTCTGGGAAACCCGTTGGTAAATTTAAAAAATTTACAACTTTAAAAAATAATTTTTAAAATAATTTTTATATTTATTAAAGGTTATCCATGGAGTAGTCTCGCAGGTGAAACGCAAGATGTTATGTCGGATTTGTTCGAAAAATGCCCGAAGATGGCTCTGCAGGTTTTTTTCGAGTATTTAGTGATTAATTGCATCGAAGATGAAAACAAAGGTTGGATTTTATATATTTTTTACTGAAAAATTTAAAATTTTTAAAATTGTTTTGTGTTTTTTTTTTTTTTTAGGTTTGAATACATTCGGTCATCGAATTGTAATTCAAGCGTTGGGTTTCGCGATGCCGTCAATTGCTCAAAAGTGTATCGATAAGGTATAATTGAGATTTGGGAGATTTTTGAGTTACAGTGAGACCTGCGAGTAACCTACTCGCTTATAACGTAAACCCCGTTATAACGTTAAAAGAATTTGAATAGTCATACAAATTAAATTACAAATTGTGTGTTAATTCACTCGGTTATAATAACGTTAACCTGGTTGTTACGTAATAAATTGTTGGGTCCCTTCAGTTACGTTATAAACGGGTTTCACTGTAATATTAAAGAAATGAAAAAATAAGTGAGAAATATTTATGTAATTATTTATTTTTACTGAAAATGAAGAGTTTTTGGTTTGAAATTACTAAAAAAGAAGTGATTTTTGGGGTTTAAATAGTTTGAAAATTGAAATAAACTGAAAAAACTAAAATTTTTATTTTTATAAAATAATTTTTAAAACGTCAAAGATACCGGTATTTTAAAAATATGATAAAAGCTGAAAAATATTTTATTCACACTAATTTCAATACTCAAGTAAAGTAAAAATAATTTTTAAATTAAAAAATTAACCAAATTAACATTTCATTTCAAAAAAGTCTAAATTATTACACTAAAAACAAAAATGTGGTATTTTTTGAAAAATTATTTGCGTAAGTTGCAAATTTTATTTTAAAAAAAATAAAAATAAAAAATTCAAAAATGCACCAAAAGCAACCAAAACCTAGAAATTTACTTAATTTGCAAATTTTTTCAATTTTTCAATTCTTCAATTTTAATTTTAATTTTTTTAAACTCAAAAAGCCAAAAACAACGAAAACTTTGAAAATTTCTTAATTTTTCAATTATTCAATTTTTTAATTCTTCAATTTTATAATTTCCAGTTTAAACAACTTCGACTGCAACACCAAAACCGCCCTGGATCATGTCTCACACTCCTTTGGTCACTCGGTCAATGCGGCGTTAAAGACATCGAAGTGGGCTTAAAGCGTAAATTAAACATCAAAACCCAAAAAACCAAATTCTAACTCATAAAAAAAAATTAAATTTTTCAGTTTGGCTGGAATTCATTCTTCCCGTCATGGGACTCCATTCCTACTCTCAATACGCCATCGATTACCTAGAAACCCTTTTCGCTCGTCACTCGAACTCGCGTTTGGGGAATAAATCCTTGGGAATTCGTGAGTTTTTTACGATCGTCGACGTCATCTTCATCCACAGCGTAAATCTGAAACCCGAACAGCAGAAACAACTGTTGGCGCTGTATCCGAAAATTAAGTCGGTCGCGATCGGGCCAAAGTCGGACCACGGGTTGAAGAATTATTTTCCGAGTTTTCTCATACGATTGACGTCATCGGCGCCGCCGGCATTGAAGAAGGAGATGAAGACGTCGCTTTTGACGTGTCTCGTTAAGGATCATCAGTGTTTTAATGTTTGGAAACAACTTTATGCCAAGAATTTGGAAGCGTCTAGGTATGCAAATTATTATTATTATTATTATTATTATTACTGTATAAACGTTTGAAATTCGTAACTTTGAAGTCCTTAATCAACTTGAAATTTTTTTTCGATTCAACAACAATTGGAATTTACAAAACTTTTTTTATTGTTGAATAACCACAAATTTTGGTTGCAAGTTATATTATAGAGCATTAAATCATTGTTTTATAGTTACGTTTTACGATATGTTTTAAACTTCACAATATTGCAAAATGTAAGCAATTTCATTGGTTATTAAAATGATTGATAATTTAAAATATTTATAGAAAATTAGCAATCATTATTAAATCTTTAGTGAATTATGATTTTTTTCTTAATTTGAAGCATTGTTAGCTTTACAATTGTTGTTTATATATTGGGATTTATGGGGTTTGTGAAGATTACTAAAGAATACTTTTTAGAGATTTTCAAGATTCACAAAGATTTGTGTAGATTTTAGAGATATATCAGGATTTAAAACTGATTTTTAAAGATTTAATATCTAATTACAATTTTGTTATGATTACACGTTATTTCTGTTACCGGTACTCAACAATGGTTAAATCTAACCTTTAAATTTTATTTTTATTTTTATTTCAGTTTGTTATTGCAACATTTGCTCAACCAGTGGAGTAATTTGGGACAAGTGTTTTCGAAAAACATCATCAAGACCACTGTAGGCTTCTTTAAAAAATCAAACGCAACAATGAAGACCAAATGTGGGAATTTGGCGAGTTACAGAGCGTGCGTTAAAAGCTGCGAGGTACGATTCTTTTTAACTAATAACATTTAGACTAAAATAAAATTATATTTATTTAATCTAAATTTACATATTGTATTTTCTCAAATAGCGCATTTGTGGTTTATTTGCTAAATTTACATTTTTCTGAATTTTATCATATTTTAATCTTTGTTTTGAAGGTGTTTTTAGACTGATTTTAGCATTGTTGTTGCAATAAAAATAGTTAATTGAGATCCAAGCGTTATTTGAGAAAATATGGTAAATTAAATATTAATAAATTAAGCTAAATTGATGTCAGTTTTATATGAATTTGCAGATTTTTGAGTAAATTAGGCTTATTTATTTTAATATGTAAATATAAATTTTAAGTATTATAGTAATGCCTAAATTTTACAAATCAATTTTATTAAAGCCTAAATTAAGTACTTAAGTAATTTTAGGCTTAATTCATTACCATTTTCAGAGATTAATGAAATACTACATTAATTTTTTATGAATTAGGGTTAAAAGTTAAAACTGCACTGATTTAATATAATTTTACATAAATTCACATAAATCAATATACTTGTGTTAGTTGTAATTTTATGCAAATTTATTAGTGAATCAAGTATAATATTCCTAGTGCATATTAATTGGTTTTTTAAAACCTAAATTACCTAAATTAAAACGGGTCCCATTTATTAACACACTCTTTTCCCTGACTTATTAGTTGGTTTAAACGTTTGCAAGCGCTTTTTCATGATGAGCCAGATATTTTCAATTGGATGATAACATTTTAACATAGACAACAATATCTAACCAAGTTTGTGAAAAACACTTTAATTTTCTTTCGTTCAAGCCACAGGCTAACACTTTTAGCACTGTGGCAACGTGCCCCATCATGCATAAAGATCTTCTTTTGACTTAATCGCATTGTTTTGATAGATGGCAGTAATGCATCCTCAGATCATGATACTTCTCACTATTACCGCCAAACAATTTTACTTGTTGCTAAAACTATCAAAGATTTTATTCTTGTCTAACAGCCTACCGAACTTATGAAACAATTTGCATTTTAACTGGTGAGATTGAAGATCTTGAATTTATAAGATGGGTGAAGAGACTGCAGTCATCTTGATGATGTATATTCTGCTAAATTTTCTGATTACCTACATTATATTTTACAATTTAGTAAGTTTTACATTTATGATTAGGGTTTTCTGTATTTACAGTCATAATTAATGTTCTACGTTGGTTTAATTTTTTATTTGCAAGTTACAAACACATGGAAAATAACATTATTGCAATTTTATCAATCAATATTAACATGTATAGTTATTTAGAAGGTTATCCACCCATTGCAGAAATTAGATGCTCAAGAAGGTATTTCCTAAAAAGGCAGTAAAATATTAAATCATTCTTTATTGAATTAAATTTGAAAAAAAAACACTTTCCCTCCATTCCGGCACGTAGTAAAACCGACTTCACAGCTACAATAAAAATAAGAAATTTAAATCAAACAACTGCTTTTCAATTTAATTTTTAAAATTTACTGTCTTACCTCCCATAATAAATTTTTAATATTCCATGTTAATAACTAGTCAATAAATATAAGTGTATATTCTAATACCGTACCGGTATAGTGGGTTTCACATCAAACATTTTAAAACTATTGATTTTTTTTTTCGTGATAATTATTTATTACGAAAAACAAATCTGAAAATAATTTTTAATTTATAGGTTAAGGTTAACCTATAAATTAAGAATTATTTTTAGACTAATGTAAAGATCTCTACAAGTTTCTGTTTGAAAATTTGCTTTAGCTTCGATGATAGAAAAGTTACAAATTGAATTACTTTAAAGATTACTTCAAAGGTAAAGTAACAATAAATTGGTCACTGCCAATAACTTTCTGTATCAAATTAATTCAATTATTGATAGTTTTTATGATATTTGGTCACTTATTAAACATACTGTATATTAAACGTTTAATATAAATTCAAACTTGAAAACACAACTGAATGAATTTGTAATAGTTAGTGCATGCTCTATTTAGGGACTACCCGAGTACCATAGAAAAGCACGAGGGTAGTTCCCTAAATAGAGCATGCGCTAACTAACTTAGTGATCGCATCCCATGAGGTACAATGTCGGTCACTAAAATTAATCAAGGCGACAATTTTCTCCTCTGTTCTTTTCTTAAAAGAATCTTTTTTTTTTTTAAATGCCATTTGTTGATAATACTTTTAAAGTACTATTAATAAGTGTTGTAGTTTGTCACTAGGTAGCAATTGAAGAATTTTTTACTTTCTTTATACAACTGGTTAATTTATTTACTCCTGCTCATAAGTTACTTTCTGATTTGATACTGGAATTATTTTCATGAATACGAGAATCAAAGGAGAAAACGGGTTTCGATTAATAGAATTCATTCAGCTTTGTTCTGAATTTTGACTTTAAGTTGATCTTACGCATTGAAATACGATTGAGCCGATTCTTTGTAACCTGTTGACCTACAATTACAGATAATAATTTAAATATTATACAGGAAGAGAATATTTTAAAAGTTGGTGTATTCAACATACAATTGGACACACCAGTCATGAAGTTCATTACATGTATAACGTTTAGGTGAAAAACTTTAGAAGAAAAACAATTTATGTGTAAATTACTAAAAATGTAATGATACATTTTTATTATTATTATTTGTTTTTACTCTAATTCATCTTGGGCATATATAAAATTCATGCTTAAAGCAGCAACAAATCCAAAAATATAATTCTTAAATGTGGCAGCGTTGAAGACACTCACAATGGCAATATTCATGTTTTCGGTTTCCAGTACGGTACTTTGACAATTTCTGATACCTAATTTTCAAGAATAAAGGCAGACATTACCGACAGTTAATACCCCTGTTGGGTCAAATTTGACTCAAACTTTGATCGCTGATAATTATTTTTAAAATTTAAAACTGTAAGCATTTGGGTTTTCAGATATTTTTTGACAACTAATATTTTTTCAGAATGTTTTTGTCAACACGTGTCGCATGTGACCCAACATGGCATTGGCACGGTTAATGTGCCACTGAATTTTCTTATTATTTTCAATCTATGTTTAAAAATTTATATTCAGTATTTTATCATTCCTTAAAACTTACAATTTAATGCTGAGCTCTTCGAGTTGTTGTTGAAGAATGACTGCATGTGAAAGTGAAGTTCTTTTATACTCTTTCAGTCAATGATTCACTAGCGTTGTCAGATTCTGGTTGGCTGGTGACACGTTTTTACATATATTCTCTAATAATAGGGTTTTGTGTTTTGTTTCCTTCTTGCTTCTATGAGTGTTTTGTCTGCTATTGCAGATTTGACTAGAGTTTTTTCTGTGATCGTTTTAAAATTTTTTAAGCTTTTAAAATTTTTGTCGCATAAGGGAAAGAAAGTAGCCACTGGTTTTTAAAACTTAAAGTTATGATTACTATACGGGTATTAAAAGTGTAATTCAGTCATTGACACCGCAGTGCTGTTGTCTTTTATAATGCTGAAAAGTACTTCATTTAAAGTACTTGCTTAAAAAGCCGATCATTATAGACATGTTAAACTTTTCATAATGATTGGCATTGCATCTATAAAATATAAGACAATAACATAACAGCAATTTCAAAATTGCATAAACTATCATTGAACTTCAAAATTCATTTTCCTCACAACTTGTATGAAACTTCACATCTGCACATTTGCAGATATTCAGCACAAACAAAACTACAAAAAGCAAAGCCATATTTTCAAGAACTAAATAACATACTCTTGTGTAATAGTTTTAAAATATTATTTTACATTTCTAAAATTATTATAAAACTTTTGTTTTTTTTGAAGATCACAGCTGAAAATAAGCGAAATTTTCTATCTAGATAATTGACTGACACTATACTGTTATTCATTTTAATATTTAATGTTTACTACAAATTAAGTTCAAATATAAAATATCAAGAACTGTTTTTTTTTTTTATGAATTCTCAATCAATATTTTATCTTGGGGTTGGAAAAATTCATTTTTAGGAATTTCTATTTCGTCTCAGTTACTTGACACAAGTTTTGCGCTTTAATGATTTTCTAATCACTGCAATAATTCAGTAATAAAACCAAGATAGAACGTTGAATCCATCAAAAGCAAAAATAGATAAAGATTAGAATGATAAACTTTATTCTCAACTATAGCAGTGCCTGTGTTACGCTACGGGATACAGGAGCACAGTTATTGTGTCACACTTATTTAAATATGGAGTTTCCTTGTCAGTGTTAATGCCTAGTGAGAGTTTTTCGTAACTTGGCGTCACTTTTTTGGTGATGCTCAGACATTTTACACTTTATTCCCTAAGTTTAAAAAAAATATTAAAGAGTGTAAAAGTCGGTGTGGAAAATTCAGGGTTTTTTAAGTGTGAAAGTCAGGGAAAAGTGTGTGTTAATAATACTCCCAATTGGAACCTGACATTAAATAATTAATTTTAGGCCTAATTAATTTGAAAATTTTACATAATTTCAATATTTGCACTTTATATATATATACATAAAAAAATCTTACAAAATAAGCTTAAATTTCATATTAAATTAATAACATTCAAAACATACAATTTTTGACATAATACACAAATTCCTAATTTCAACAAAATTCAATAAGTTAAATCAAAATTACCTCATATTATTAAAATCTCAAATTTCATACCCTTAAACCCAATCACAGCAACAAACCTCAAGTGACATTACGTCATCAACCCGTCACCCCTTTCACTTCGCCTTAGACCCATCCCCCAAAACCAGAGATCAATCAATACCAAACCCAGTACTCAACACCAAAACCTAACAGCAATGGCTCCCACCTGTACATCCACAACCACAACACAAAACCCACAACCAAACAACTAAAAATCAACATTAATTCAACAACCATCTTTAAATCACAGGAACTGCAGGAAAAGATAACCGTCAAGGTATCGGCCATGTTTCCATGGCGACTGTTGCTCTTCTTCGTTGCACTGTTTTGTGTTGGTGGCCTTCTGGCATACGACATTAACTCTTCGAGAAATTTCAAGGGTAATTATATTTAATGTGATTGTGTAAATTATTTGTTATATATTTTTTTTATTATTATTATTATCAGATTCGCGAACCGGTCGCTTCCTAAACGATGTTGGTTTCCTCACTGTTTGTAAACAAGGCTGGCTTAAGGCACATGGATATTCGCTGCAGTTTTACGAGTAATTTTAAATATTTATAATAATGAGAATTTTGTTATGATATTAAAGGTCAAGTGAACTGAACTGGTTTATTATTAAATATGAATATACTCATTGCGGATAATAATTAATCGTCGCCAAATGATTTTTAGATACGTTGAAATTTGTGAAAAACGATCGCGAAAAGTGAATGTCAAATGGGATATGTTGCGATTTATGACGTCATGAAATTTGCTGCCCCCGTAGCGGGATTGCCTGCAGTGCTTTCGTTGTTTTTCAGCGACTGATCCGGGATTTAGTTGAAATTCTCTCTAACATGGTTTTCGTGCGTCACAAACGTGTCTAAAAATCATTTGGTCACGATTAATTACTGTTTGTGATGTGTATAATTCACATTTAATAATAAATTAGTTCAGACGAAACAATCATTTTCCTGAAACTTTTCATTCAGTTATATCTTAAAATGACTTTGGTCTTAATATTCTAACAATTTGTGATTCACAAGCATTTCTTGACAATGATGAATTGTTGACATCTTAATCATATAAAGTGAATTTCTTTTTCTTAAAATATTTTCTTAAAATATTTCTTGAATTAAAGGCACAAGTCAAAGTTAAAAAAAACTCAAGATCTAAAAACCAATGTTTTCATAACATTGTTACAATATGACAAAATGAACAACAAAAATACAGTACGATGCTACAATGTTGACTGTAAATTGGTGACCGGTTAATTCAAAGGGTTAAGTGAGTATATGTTTGGAATGCTTGATGTACATTGGATTTTTATATCTTAATAAATTTTTGGAATTTTTGAAAGTTAATAAAATATTTTTTTTCTTTGCAGTTGGTCAATTGAAACCATTCCAATATATTATGCTAAGTTCGTTGAAATTTCCCGTCCTTACATTCAACTTTTCTGGCATTATTTATACGTTGCTGGCGTTTACATTGTTGATGTCACCGCTGATGCAAGAGCATATTTGAATAAACACGTTCCACACATTTTACAATGGGTAGATAGATGATAGAATGGAGTTTTGCAATTTGAATTTTGGCTAATTTTAATTTCTATTTTTTATGTCAGATTACAGACAATGCCCCAATTTTCATCCAGAAACAATTAGTCATCGCATCTGATATTTGGGTTTACATACGCAAGAATGCGGTTGTATTTTGTTCGTGGCTTCTTGCGACTTTCCAATATGTCAGCTTATGGATGGCGGAAAATGTCTTCACGTAAAAAATATTATTTAGTTTATTATTTGAAATTAGGGCTTGATCGATATCGTGAAAATCGGATATCAGTTGATATCCGATATTGGAAATAAAAAATCGGATGATACTGATATCGATTTCGATTTTTCAAAATTTTTTGTTTTTGCAAAAATGGTTATAAATGTAGAAAAAAAATGCACGGATTAAAATTTAATTTTAAAATTTAAATTTTAGTAATCGATATTTAAAAAAAAAAAAAAAAAAAATTTGCGATTTACCTCGTGACTAAAAACCATTTTTGAATAAAATCGCCAAAATATCGACCGATATCGATACTCGATATTTTTACATTTGATACCGATTTCAAAATCAATCAAGTCCCATTAAAATTTTGAAGTACATTTTCAAGTACAAAAATATATTTATTAATTCTTCCAGGGGAAAGATGTCCGGCGAGAATCTCTTACGGTACGCCAGTACAGCTGTGGAAACGTTACAACATTACACAGTAGTCGTGTACGAATGGGTCAACTACCAATTCGTCGCTTTAACGACGGGATAATGATGAAAATAACCATGTGTACGAATCAAGTGATAAAAAAAATAGTAAATTGACTATCATTTTTAAAATTTTTGTTTTCATTTTTATTGCCATTAACTCGCATTTGTATCATGGAAATTGAAAAACTTGGTTGTAGTATCGTATAAATCATGAACTAATTCTTCCACATCTTCGCCGCGAACTGCTGATAGAATATCCAAAATGTACCTTAAAAA
>JAQFZP010003325.1:0-10581 GCA_034695745.1 Geophilus truncorum | reverse complement strand
TAAAGAAGACTTTGCGGCTATCGTTTTAAGTTAGGGCTAATGTCAATGCAGTGAAGAAAAAGAAGAAGCCAAGAGAAAGAGAAAGAGAACGTGTGAAGAGTAAGAGACGATGTAATTGAAAGTGAAAATTCAGTTGAAAAACAGGGAAGTAAGAACTGTGAAGGACAGTTATAAAAACCAATGAAAAGTCAGTTGAAAAACAGAATAGAAAGATATGAAAAATGTACTAAAAACCTAACTGTAAAGCAATCATAAAAGTGGCAGAGGTTAAAAAGATAAGTCACTTAAGTTAGGGCTAAGAAGAAAAAGAAGAAGAAGAAACTAAAGCCAAGAGAGAGAGAGAATAAAGAAAGATGTGTTGCCTTGAGCAAAGCTGATGCTTTACTAATTCAATAATGACATTTCAGTTACAAAGAAACCTCACTACAATAGCATAACATCATTGTGAGTAACAATCAACAATGATGATATATCAATAAACGAAGCATGCCTTAACAATGATCATGTACTAAAAGTCTTAAACTAGGGACAAAATATAGGCTTAACTAAAAACAAATGAAAGGTTTAAATATAAGACGAAATACTAGATGAAAAGTTCATCTTATTTTCGTCTTAAAATCAATTTTACGGTGATAAAACGATTTGGTTTTAGTTTTTAAATGCATCCATTGATTTTAAAATTAAACTGTAACTTACCTTTGTCCTGTTTTTGCTTCCGCTTTATTTGAAAATATTATATCGCATATTGGCAACTGCAATCATTCCGTACCGTACAAATACAACCGGTCTTTTACAGCAGTTCCATAACTATCACATCATTGTTACCTCTTACGTCATTTGTTATTTTTAAAATGCAACATCCATATACGTTACACTTAAAATTAAACCCAAACCACGTCCAAGACAACGCCAGGCATTTCAATCAAAGTCTCTGCTGCGGTCGCTTTACGTGGAGAACGGGATGTATCTTTGCCATTGTTTATTTCACGGTAACTGTTTTTTTTTTCGTCCATCATTACTCGAAAACTCAGATACGATTGTATCTAATCACAATTTTCAGATTTACCATGTTCTGTGTCGTTTTATGATTGGTCTTTGGCACTGTAACACGTTCAAAGATCCTCCAAGACTTCTTGGATCCATCAACAGTGATAATCCTGAAGGTTTATTCTGGTCTGGTTTATTAATGATTTCCAGCGCCATCTTGGGGTTATTTTTAAATGGAATTCTCATAATTGGAATTTGCATTGTAAGTCATTCAATTTAACCCTAACTGTGTAAATTTATGCCATTTTCTTTGCAGTATTCCATATTTTTGTTATCTGTCACCATATTCCTAGTTGCTGTCATTTTGGCACTAGATGTCGTCATAATGGCAACTAATATTGCATTCTGGGATATCTTTGGGCTTTACCATGTGTTTTTTTGGATTTTGACTGTATTTTTAAGTGTACTGAGTTGTGTGAGTTTTTTTTTAATGTTAAATTTGTGTTTTAGGTTTGGTTCACTGCAGTTGTTTTTAACTATAGAAGATTGTTGCAGTTTAAGTTGTTTTTGAAAGTTGAGAATGAAGTTGAATATAATAAAGCATGGAACTGATAATAAAATTGAGTTTTTTAAATTAAAATTTAGTTATTTTTTAAACACTAGATGACAAAGTTGTTTACAGAAGCATTACTTGCTGTTTATGTTTAAATAAAGCCTTTGCCCTCTGGTGTTAGTTTTTTAAAACTACTACAGTAGTCTAGCATCGTTAATTTCTTCGTTATCTAAAGCATCGATATAGATAACATCAAAATTAAAAACCAAAATAAAAAATTACAAGAATTTCCCTCAAAAAAAAACAAAAAAACTAAAATCAAACTTTTATCAACTTGAAAAATATTTACAAACAATTGTCAGATCCAGCTGTAACTTGCAAATCCACAATTCAATCAAAACAAAACTTGAAACAAAAAATTGATTGACAGCATTGCAAAATCCAAGCTGATACAATATAAATCAGTGACGAGTTTTTAATTTACACTTATAAACATGTCTTTAATGCATTAATGCACTGAGCATCACATTTGAAAATATAAAAAATTGCTTGTAACAAGGCACTTCGGGTAAAACTTGGGAGCTTCGTGGAGCTTTTCGCTGATTACATTAAAAAGTCAACATTGTACTGTGGAATGTGATGATTATAGTTACAAAACTAATTTAAATTAAAATTAAAACTTTTTTAATAATATATAGATATTTGTAATAAATAACTATTTAATTTTTAAATTATTTTTGTACCAAGTTTCTAAATTTTTCCAGAATTTGGATACTACTGCTTAACCTGTAAAAAATAAATAAATAAATAAATAAATAAATATATTTTAAAAAAATAGTGCTATTATGTTTGACTGAAATGCTTTGCCCTCTGGTGTCAAAATTATAAACTAGTCTTTTTTTTCTTGTAGTTATAAATTTTAACGCTAGATATCAGAGCATTTTAAAGTAATGCTATTATGTTTGAGTGAAGTGATTTGCCCCCTAGTGATAAATTTTGAAAAAATAAATTTTTTTTTCCGTAGTTTAAAATTTTAACTCTCCAAAAATCTTTTCTTTAAAAATAAGACTTGTGTTAAATTAAAAGATTTGTTCCCTAGTGATAAAAATTAAGACTAATGTTATTATAAATTTCTACACCAGATGGCAAAGTACTTTATGTAAAACAGTTAAAAAAATAAATAATGCCCCCTGGCGTAAAATGTTTAAACTAGTCAACTTTTGTAACGTTCTAAATTCAACACCAGGTGGCAGAGTGAACATAATTTCGTATCTCTTACCGTCCTAAGCCATTTACAAGTGCTACAATTTCCGTTCTCTGCAGCTGGAATTTGTCTTTTTTCATTTGGTTCAAACTAAAACTTTTATGTCCTGAAAAGAGGATTTTGAACGCAGTGCCGAGACCTTGCACCTAAAGTAAATTATATTAAAATTAAAATTTTCTATGAAAGTTTTCATTTTCATTAAATTTCAATTTTACCTGCAGTTTTCCCCATAGTTTACATTTATCACAGCCAACACAGTCCATAATTCTTGATATGTTTCTGAAATGGAGTTTGAATTCGTCCTGAAAAAAAAAATAAATAAATAAAAGTTTTTCCTAATAATTTTTTTGTATACAGTAGTTGTATGTTTTAACAACAGATGACAGAGCATTTTCAGTATAGAAACTAAATTTAAAAAAAACTAAAAATTTTCAGAACAGAAAAAAAAAACCTAGTGTTAAAATTGTCAACTAATAATTTTTTTTTAAATAGTTATATATTTTAACACCAGGTGGCAAGCATTTCCAATAAACAAACTGTTAAAAAAAAAACTAAAAAAAATAAAAAAAAACTAAAAAAGTCAAAAAGAACCAAAAAAGTCCCAAGAAAAATGTGTCAAAATTGTCAAATAATAAATACAGTTGTATATTTTAACACCAGATGTCCACATTCCCAGTAAAGAAACTTTAAAAAACTAAAAATAATAATTTTTAAAATCTAGTCTAGTTATAATTTCGACACTAGATAACAAACCATTTCAAGTGAACAAACTAAATTTCAAAACACTAAAGAGTAAAAAAATGCAAAATTATATAATCTCTAACTCAACTTACTCTCAATTGCTTCGCCTCTCGTTTCTTCCCGGCAAACATGGTACTTTCGTTAAAATGATCCGGAAACACATTTGCAAGCTCGAGTATATCCTTCATGGCTTTCCGCACTTCTCTGTCGCCCGTTTCGAAACCCGTGAAAAACGACTCCTTGTTCAAATAGGGCGCCGCCTTCGCCAAAGCACGCAACTCCAAGAGATAAACGAAATATAAATTCCTCAGCCAATTTGGACCCTCGCCTTTGGTTGTTTCTGGTGAAAATCTTCGCGTAAATTCATGAATGTTCGGACCCCAAGTCGCGGACCCAAGTGCGTCTAAAATAAAAATAAAAATTTTAATTTAAAAATAAAAATTTAAATTAAATTAAATTAAATGAACTTTTACGAATTTTTAAAAATTAAAAATATATTTTTTTTTTTTTAAAGTAAAAGTTTTGAATTTTTATAACTTGAAAAAATTAGAAAAAATATTTTGGTAATTTAAAAATTTTGAAAACTTATAATTTTATTGAAAAATCCAAATTTTTAAAAAACATTTTTGTTTTCGATTTTTAAAAAAATTAGAAATAAGTTTTAAAAAATTTCGAAATTTCAAACTTTTTTTAAACTAAAAATTTTAGATTTTGGAATTTTAAAAATTCGAAAAAGAAATTTTGAAATTATAAAACTTTTTATAATTTAAAAAAAAAAAGGTTTTAATAATTTCGAAAATTAAAAGAAATTTTAAAAATTTCAAAAACGTTTTGTATTTTTACCTCTTATGAAGTAATTAGCGGATAAATGAATGTTAATACTCGCATGAATTCCTGATATAGCTCTGAAAAACACTCGTTTTTCCAAACACAGTCCTTGAAGACGAAGAAAAAAAAATTTTAATTTTTTTTTATTTCTACTTTTTACCACTTGGAAATAATCCTTAAGTATAAAGTGGATGTTGAAAACAATGTTAAGTAATTGCAAATTGAAATATATTACCTTCTAAATTATTTCCTAGCTGCATTTCTGATTAAAAAACAGTGCAACTAAGTATGTATCAGTGCAATTAGTTAAACATAAGTGAATTTTCATTTCAGAACGCGATACTCTGTGATATACCTGGAACGCCGATTGAATCCGAGAAACTCGCTAGTTTTCCGTAGCTAGAAAAAAAATAAAAAAAAAATAATATTAATTAAATGTCGCCACTTTTGTTACAAAATCTATTATTTTTTAGAGGTTTTAGTTTTTAATTAAAATTTCATTAATTTTATGTAATTTTCATCTAAATTATATATTTTTTTAAAGATATTTCTGTGACTTTCGCCATTTTTGTTGCAAATTTTAGCGATTTTTGTGATTTTTAGTAGAAATTTCATCAATTTTATTTCAATTTCTTCTAAATTTCATCATTTTTAAGTAAACTTTTGTCAATTTCTGTAAATTTTCCCAATTTTTTTGCAAATTTTGCTACTTTTAAGATAAATTTTAGCGATTTTTGAGATTTTTAGCGGTAATTTTATCAATTGTAATCGATTTTGTTTGGATTTTATTATTTTTGTCAAAATTTTGATTATTTATCATTTTTAAAGTAAATTTCATTCATTTTTTAATAAAATTTACTTTAAAAAATTTATCATATTTTAATAAAAATTTTGCATTTCTAAAACTTATCAAAATTTTAACGAATGTCCACACTTTATTCGAAATTTTGTCCCAAAGTCAAATTTCATCAATTTTTCGTCTTTTAAACCAAACCTTTCTCAAATTTTATTTTTTTAACTTTAAATAACCAAAACTATCAAATCAAATCTCATTTAAAAAAATCACTAAAAAATATCAAAAATCCACGAAATGCTCAAAAAACGACTCTTAAGATTTAGAATTCATTATTTTACTTGAAACAATTTTCTTCATAAATCGTGCGCCAAATACGATGCGCAGAAGTTCCTTTGTAACCCGTGTAACGTTCAGGGTTGAGTAACAAATCAACATATTGCATTCCAGCTGCTTTTTCATCTTGCAAAACAAAAAATAAAATTATTATCATAAATTTATTTTATAACTTTTCGCTAAATTACCATCGAACTCGCAAAAATTATCCTGTTTGTCGTCGAAAATCCGCCACTTTTCAAATTCCTCAATCGATTCGTCACTAAAAAAAAAAAAAGTAAAATAAAAATGATAGAAAATATATGGTATAAAAAAATATGTTGCAAATATTAAAATTTACCTGATCGATGTATTAAGGTAGCCTAACTCATCTTCCGTACATATATCCGTGTTTTTAGGCAGATCTGGATACTGAAAATAATTTTAACACAGTTTTAGATAAAAATTTCACATTTTTACTATATTTAAAAATTCGCGATATTTTTGGGGATTATTTTTTAATATTTTGATCATTTAAAAATTAAAATAAATCTCCAAAACAAAGATTTAAATTGCTATTTATTTACCTTGTTATTATCCTTAGGTTTCAGCCCATATGGAACATTCTCCTAAACATAAAAACAACATTAAAAAGAAATTTTAAACTTCAATACAAAGCAAATGATACCTCTAAACAAGGTTTAACTGAACAATCCTCGGACGAACATTTACCATCATCAGCCCAAAACGGACAAGCCCGCATTAAATTAACCTTAAAAAAAATAAACAAAACCTTAATTAGAAAAATTTAATAAAAAATTTAATTTTTAATAGAAAAAAAAAACAAAAAAATTTCATAAACTTCAACACAGAATTCAGAATTTTAACCAAAAAAATTTAAATTTTCACCATAAAAACCTCCAAATATTAAATTTTAGATAAAACTTAATCGAAAACACAAAATTTTACATAAAAAAAAAACATAAAAATCACAAAAAAAACAAAAAAATTCAGAAACTTCCAAATTTTAACCAAAAAAATTTAAATTTCCATCATACAATCCTCCAAATATTAAATTTTAGATAAAAATTAATCGAAAACACAAAATTTTACATTAAAAAAAAAATAAAATTCACAAAAAAAAACAAAAAATTTTAAATTTCTACCATAAAAACCTCCAAATATTAAATTTTAGATTAAACTTAATCGAAAACACAAAATTTTACATTAAAAAAAACCATAAAATTCACAAAAAAACAAAATAATTTCAGAAACTTCCAAATTTTAACCAAAAAAATTTAAATTTCCACTATGAAAACCTCCAAATATTAAATTTTAGATAAAACATCCTCAAAAACACAAAATTTAACATTAAAAAAAAAATAAAATTCACAAAAAAAACAAAAAAATTTAAATTTCCACCATAAAAACCTCCAAATATTAAATTTTACATAAAACTTAATCGAAAACACAAAATTTTACATTAAAAAAAACCATAAAATTCACAAAAAAACAAAATAATTTCAGAAACTTCCAAATTTTAACCAAAAAAATTTAAATTTCTACTATAAAAACCTCCAAATATTAAACTTTAGATAAAACATCCTCGAAAACACAAAATTTAACATTAAAAAAAACAACATAAAATTCACAAAAAATTTTCATAACCCATGATCACTTTAACCCTTTACCGGTACATCAAACTTCACTTACCCTAAAATACCTAAAATAATCAGTCACTAGCAAACTGGACAACCTCGGATATATTTTATTATTATTATAATAATCCACCGTATCTACATTACAAGTACAATCATCTATATTTCCCTGCAACTGCAAATAAACAAAAATCAAAAACCAAAAAAAATTCAAAAACTCTTCATTTGACCTTCCAATTTCACCCATTTTTATACCTGGCAGAAACAACTGTCTTCCTTGTAAAAATTCGACGTTAAAGTACATTTCCTTAGATCAAATAAAAGGATAAATATAAGAGACGTTAAGCCGTAAAAAGTCCCACTTGTAGCCATGGTAAAGCCGCTATCAACAAAACTGTCTCGATCATCTCCTATGACAACACAGCAGCCATGAGAGATTCAGCGGAAGTGTTTTTAACGCCATTTCCGTCTAATCCCTCCGCAGCGGTGAAGTAGTTCTATAGGAAATCAACTCTTTAAAGTTATTTTTAATATTTATTTAGTGTTTATAAAGTGTTTTTTGAATATATTTCAGGTAATATAGAATGTTGATGGGTTTTTAGTGAGTTTTAAGCAAAGAATGGGGGATTCTGGGATTGATAAGTGGCGGATGGGTTTGACATTTTTGCGTCTGGTCTTAATCGACGTGGCGACTATTCTTTGGCATTTTGTTTACACTTAATTAACGTTCATTTGTTCATTTGCTAAAGACAGCTGGCGGTTAAATCGCGCTCTGATTGGTCGCAGCTGCATTTTCTCAATAAAAGGTGATAAAATGTTTTTTTCTATTTTTTATTCGGAAAAAATATTGAATTTCTTTTTTTTTATGTATGAAATTGAATAACATTTGCTAGTTGAATAATGATAAAACGTTTTTTATTACAAATTTTTAGTTGTCATGGTTACGCATTTTGTCTGTTGGAGTTTGTTTACAAACAAACAACATGGCGGAGGATGCGAATAAACAGACGAAATTTTAATCTATTAAATTTTTTTTAGTATTTAAAGATGGGAAATTGTATTTCGGAACCAAAGGCACTCACAGGTTTAATTTTTAGATAAGAAGTTTTAATTAATTACGCGATTTATGGATAAACTGTATGAATAGAACAAGGGCGAGTTACAAATGACGTCATCAATGGATCTAATTCCTTGATCATCGTTCCAGGTGATTTGGACAATGTGGGATATTTGATGCACGACGTAATCGTTCGAAATGATTTACCGGAATGTGGTCGGTTGCTGAAAAATGGCTTCCCGATCGATAAATCGTTGAGATATTCGTCATCTGTTCCAGCCACTGAGAGTTTGTCCTTTGATCGAATATTGTATTATGAGTTCTGTGGAACTGCGTTGCACGTTGCCTGTATTTACAGGTAAGCACTGCCCCTAGTGTTAAAATGTGTAAGTGAAGACCTCTTGTATAATTAAATAGTGCCAGTGGCGACTCGCCTACACTTGGTGGCAAATTGTTGTACTAAAAATGCAGTTCAGCACCATCTGTTGATAAATCAAAGCATTTGTTTTAAGGGGGCACTTATACGTCTTATATAGTGCACTGATTCCCCATATTATAAAGTAACAATGCCATCTAGTGGATCTTTGATGCACATTAATTTCATTTTTTCTAGACGTCCAAAAATGGTTGACCTTTTGATGCGATATAAAGCAAATCCCAATGTTATGGACCGATTCGATCGAACGCCGGTTGTTCTAACAATAACATATTGGCCAAGAGTTGCCATGATGAACGCTGAAAACAAAGGCTATGCTCAAGTTGTGATGAAAGCCATTCCAAGAAAAAGTTACAAGTGCTTGCAATGTCTCTGCCTGAATGGTGCAAATGTGAATGAGAAATTTGGAAAACTAGAGGAAAGACCTCTTCATTTGGCTGCACGGCTTCATCTTGCCAGTTGTGTTGAATTGCTACTTAAGTATGTATTTCTACAGTATTAGAAGAATGGTTCTAGATATGGTGTAATGTTTGGATTCTACAGATTCGGTGCAAACGTCAATGCAATCGACCAAAAAGGTTAATAAGTTTAGTAGTTTATGAAATTTTAAGTTCCGTTCTGTAAAAGTCTAATGTACAGTATAATGCGTGGTTCACACTACAACAGAAAACAGAAAGAAAATTTTCTGTTGACTCTACTTTTTTCTGTTGTTAGTTTTCTGGTCAAGTTACAGGAAGTGACGTCATCCATAAAGGAAAAATTAGGCAGAATTCTGTTTTTGGCATGTTGCCAGACTGTGTTTAAAATTTCTACAGGGAATACAGTCAATGCTCTCAAATCCGGACATAGGGCTGGACTGGAAAAAGTGGCGGGTATGAGAGAGTATTTAGTGCAGGGGAAGAAATTGAAAGGGTCCAAGACTTTTGGCTGGCCAATTAAATTACCGTACAGTTACAAAAATACCAATGTGAGTTCTTGTTTGTATTGGCACATTGTAAATCTTGCTGGCTTGGAAATTAGATCTCACGGGATTAACATTAACCTTGCCAAAACCATTTTGGGTCAAATGTGACCCGTGTTGACTAAGAAATCCTATACAAATACAAATTTCACGAACTAACTATATAAAAGTTACCAATTTCTATTCTAAAGGTATGACACCTCTCCATTACGCTTGCAAACGCTTAACAACCCACAAAGACGACCTAGAACTGATTTTGATCCTCTTGGAACACGGTGCCAATGTCAACCAACAAGACCTCAATGGCAACACTCCACTACACATAGCAGCTGAAAACAGTTGTTGCACATTTGTGGCAGAACTCATCTCTTTCGGAGCCAACACCGAACTCAAAAACAACCAAAACCTAACACCTCTTTACCTTCTGCTCAACCACGAATATGGACTTACGAATTCAGACGCCCTCAACATACTGTTGAATGAATGTACCTACTTCCGGTTCTTCTCCCATTGCCAACTTCCTTCGCTCCTCCAACTGCCAGAACTGAGTCGCCTCAAAGAAAATCTGTTTCTTCTTTCTGCCAATCCTCCGAAACTAGAGTTTATCTGTCGTCAAATTATTCGCAAAATGGTGAGGAGTTGTTACATTCGACTTGAAGTTGTTGTGGCATCTTTGCCAATACCCATGCAACTGCAGAAAACAATAGCTGTACCTGTAAATTATGTAAACAATGAAGATTTTTGGTAATAAAATATTGTGAAATTGGATTTTAGTGTTTTTTTGCACCACTAGATGGCAGAAGTAGTTTTAATTTTTTTTTTTTTTTTTGTACTTTTTACTGTAAAATAAATTCCGTCATTTTAAATACTTGAATTATTTCAGACTTACCCTGTATTTTCTTGAATTTGTGTGAATTTCTTTTAGTTTTACGTGGATTTGTAAACCAGAAAATCTCCTCTTACTGTGGCGCTATCTAGTGGGCGGAAA
>JAQFZP010003324.1:0-10582 GCA_034695745.1 Geophilus truncorum | reverse complement strand
CACTTTTGGCTCCTAGATGGCGCCTATACTACTTCTAAAAGCTAAGTAACAAAATTCAAGTTCAAAATCTTGACTTGACTTCTGATTGGCTGACACATTTTGCACTATTTTCAAATTTAATTTTATAAAAGACTAGCAAATTTACCCGGCGTTGCACGGGATACAGGAACACACTTATTGTGGTTCAGGGGTTTCTTCAAACCCAGGGGGAAGATTTTGACGAGGTCTTCAGTCCAGTGGTTAACTATATCCTGATCCGTGTTTTCTTTGTTTTATTAGTTGTTTTAAGGGGTTGGGTCGATACACACATTGATATTAAGTGTGCCTACCTCTATGGCAAGATCAAAGAGCGAATTTACATGGAAATACTGTTGGGTTATCAAACGAGGTTCAATTCTCACAAAGTATGGCGTCTTTGTCGCGCTTTGTATGGTCTACACCAGAGTGGTCGCGAGTGGTATTTTGATTTAAATAACTCACTGTTAGATTTAGGTTTTGAAAAATTTAAATTGTTTAATTGCGTGTACACTCTGGGCACTGATGTCATTCTTATTGTTTATGTCGATGACATTGTTATTTTCTCAAGTAATGAAACTGTAAAGTTATTCATTTTGGATTTAATTGGGGAAAAGTACGAGTATGTTGATCTTGGACCTGTTACTATGTTATTAGGAGTTAAATTTGATCGTGCTGATGGGAGAATTGTTTTATCTCAGAAGCATTACATTGATAAATTAGCCGAAGAGTATAGTATTCAAAAGGACAACTTGGTCAAAGTTCCGATCAATGTTGACACAGTGGTGCAGTTGTCTAGAGACAAAGATCTTGAAATTGACTTTCCTTATCGACATTTAATCGGTAGTTTGTTGTTTTTGACTTCAAGGACGAGGCCCGACATATTGTTTCCAGTTACTGTTATCTCAGTTTAATAATCAACATTCCGAATTGCATGTAAAGTTGTTACTTCAAATTTTGCGTTATGTTGTTAACACTGATGATTATGCTATTGATTTATCTCGATGTGAAGATGATTCAATCTATTGCTAATCTGATGCGTCTTTTGCCTCTGATAGAGATTCGCGAAAGAGCTTTGGTGGGTTTGTTGTTTTCATTGGTGGTGTTCCAATTTCTTGGAAATGCAAGAAGCAATCGGTTGTTACGCTGTCAACAATGCACGCCGAATACATCGCCATGACCAAAGCTGCAATAGAGTTGCATTGGTTGAATCAGGTTTTCGACCATTTTGTATTTTGGAGGGAAATTCCTTTTGTACCGATAATGATTTGCGATTGTCAAGCGGCGATGGACTACACCAAGAATGAGTTGGAGTCCGAAGCCAACAAACAAATTGATATTAAGTACAAATTTCTTCAAGATTATTTTCGAAAGGGTTATTTCATGATGAAACATATTCCAACAAAAGATAACGTTATTTTTACTTAGTTTCTTTCTAGTGATCGAATTAGTTACTTATGTTCTAATATTTTCTGATGTCTTATTGTTATTTTTGAATTTTCTCAATTATGGAATATTTTGTATCGATGATGACATTGCCTTTGTGAATACTGATTGATGACTTTCGTTACGTCCAGACATCCATATGAAATAGGTGGATGTCAAACCGGATAGGCGTAGGAGTTCAGTGTTCCATGTTGTATCTTGAGTTTATTACGGTTCACCGTGCTCGTTCAACGTTTAACAAGCGTGGTGAATTCGTTTGTGTAGAATTTTGTGTTCAATAACTAATTTAGAGAAAAGGGGGAGATTGTTGATGTATTATGATTTCTCTAAGTTGTTATTGTTATCTGTAGTATTTATAATATGGTTTTTATAAGTTGTATATTTGATGGAAGCTGTTCATGTTATGATTGCTAATTAAAATGTGTTCTACTTTATTGATGTTCACTTTAAGTTTCTGTATTATGTATACATTTAGTTTATTAAGTGCATGTCACCTTCAAGCTTCCTTACTTATGTACCATGATGCTTTGCAACCAAGATAACTGCACACATGGATTCTGCTCACTAGTAATAAACAAGGCTGTTTATTATTTTTAAAATGTGTTTCAACCTGAATTTGAGTGTTCTACACCAACCGAAAGCTGCCGAAGGAAGTTGTCAGCAATTTTTCTTTGGCTCTTGTCAGTGCTTCGATTCAGATACTTGCGAGGATAGCATCTATTTGAGATTACACGAACGTGTGTTACGACGTAGTTTTAGGACGACACAAACTTCTTTCCGCTTCTTTCATTCGAATTGATATTGCGCATTTCATCAAAATAATCACTAGATGGAAATGTTTAAAGAATTTGCCACCTCGCATTAAACAATTTTATGTGCGAGGAATGGCAGAAATCGCCATGTGTACTACACTTGACAACGTGGATGAGATTGTTTCGGCGCTTATTTTAACGGCTCATCACCAGACAAAAAGTAAATCGAATTCAAGAGATATTTCAATGCCATCAGAAGTTTCTAAGACATGGTTAAAACAGAAGTATGCTGGCCAGAACAATTCGCCATTTAATAAATTCGACGATATGTTTAATGCGAATTCCGACATCGAAGCTGACAATTCCAGCCGCGCAGATCTTGAAACAATCGACAGTGACAGCAAAACATGGCAAGATGGAATTTTTTCGACAGTATTATTTTCGACATGGAATTTTTTCGACAGGATTTTTTTCGACAGGAATTTTACGCCAAGTAAACGCCAATTAAACGCCTCGCGACTCGCTACGCTCATCGCTCGCTCGCGGAGCGCTGGATTTATAAAGATCCCGCGAGGTTAGGTTATGAGGCGGCCATAACGTCGCGCCCCAAAAAAATCAATTTTCGAAAAAATTCCTGTCGAAAATAATCCTGTCGAAAATAATCCGTTTTGCGGCAAAACATCTACGAATATCTTTGCAACGCATTTTCGCAATCACCATGCAACTGTGATTGCCGACGTGGAAATAAGTGAAGACTGGGACGACAATTGTCATCATTTGCCAGACGTCATTCCACAAATTCTGAATTTGTTGGCCACGCTTCCCTTATGGAGGGGAATAATGGTTCATTTTTTCGAATATGGCAATGTGACTGCTTCGAGCGCAGCAATTAAAAGTGCTTTTTCCGACTTGAAAAACCAAATTTTAAAAAACGAAGGCTTAATGCGTGTTGATTCTTGGTGCAGCGATTGTAGAATGGCTTTGTAACTTAAGTTCTAAGTTACTATTGATCAGCATTTATAATTCCATGCTCTTTTGTGTTGTGTACTTGGAGACAAGAAGTGACAGGTTCGGAGTTACAAACGAGAGTGAGTAAACTTTATTACAACTTGTTGTCATAGCAAAGTCCAGAAGTTAGTAGTCAATAACAAAGGATAATAACCAGGAGTAACAACTCGATACTCCAGAAAGTAAACAGACTGAATTGCAAAACTGATAAGCACAAATTGCTAACAATGCAAGTTGACGATTTTGTTTATTATTATGTCCATAATCTCGACGGAAAAGCATTGTTGGCTAACAGCAATACTGTACTTAAAATTGGCGAAGATGCATTTCCGCACCATATCAAGACTGATGTTAACAACGAATGCAAACTCGACGATAGTAGACTCGACTTGAATTCTGAAATACTCAATACAGACTCGGAAGTTGATGGCGACGACAGACAGGAGAAAAATTTCGGGATACAATGAAAACTTACACCTGAAATACGAAATGAGTTGACACGCACTGATAACTGGAAAGGACGAGCGCCGAATAATCAGTTGCCTACTGTCCAGAAGCGTCAAACAAGGTATTTAACTCCGAATCCAAAATGGATATTTTCTGATGCAAATCCAGAGAAAAAGTCGATTTCTGTGCTGAAGAATGGAAATGTCGCAACGGCTGTTCAAATAAAGAAGGGCAGTATGTTAAAAGTGAATAATTCGTGCGCTTTTGATTCGGTTGTTCAGGCCCTAGCAGTCAGTTATGTGGACGTGAAATCCTATCGGGAAAAAGTCGGAGAATATCTCAACCATCCAATTTTCAAAATTGTTGAGCAGCTTTTGAAACGAAAATCGGTGTCTGTCAGTGTCCACAAGATACGAGCTACTCTTCTATCAAAATGTTTTAACCAAGAGCAGCTACACGAAAATACGTCCATTTTAGAATGCAACTGTAACGTGACATTCATTATTTCTAACTACATTTCATGCTTTACAAATTCGTTTAATCTCTAATTTCTGTCAATATTTTCGCATCTGCTATTTCTGAATTAGAAAGTTTAATAGCAGATACCGTTTCAGAACGTTCGACAGGACCACATTTATTTATTGAAGTTACAGAGTTCGACCCAAAGAATTTAGAAAATTATGCCAATCCTCAATTGGATATTGGAGATATTCCAATTAATGTCGTCATTCAAAACAAGAGGTATATTTTAACAGCCGCAATTAATTTTGTAGCTCCGTTAATTGGTAATATGGGACATTACACAGCTCTATGTCGTCGATTTGATGGTAGTCTTATCATTTGATCACTTCTGAGCCAATATGTCGAAAATAATCCTGTCGAAAAAAATCTGTTTTGCGCAAAAAGCTACCCTAAAGCTAGGTTCACACATGTGTTCACATATGTAGTAGAAGTAAGAAGTAGAGGTAAGAAGTAAACATTAGATGTGAGAAATAGGTTTTCTGCCAGAATTGCCCAGCAATTCTCTTTGACATTGTTATTTTTATAACCTGGCAATTTTTTGTTGTGTAGGGTTGGATATTTGCGAACTAGTTCAATCAATAACTTATACACGTCTGTTGCCATTTTGATGTAACTGTACCACAGAATAATATTGTGGCTGTACTGTACTTAAGTCTAGTGACTAGCTACAGGATGATACCTAAGCGTAAAATGGTTTCAGTTGGTTTTCTCACCATCAAAACAACGAAATATCATAATCCACTAGTGGTTTAATTCTTTTTTCAAAGATAAGTTAAATAAGCTATCCTTTTTTGAAATTGGTTAAAAATGTGAATAGTTACTTGATCAAATTTACTTCGAGGCAAACGTTCTCAATGCGGCTCCATTTTTGTTCACATGATGCAAGGCTACCTCTCGATTGGCTAGCCGTAAAATCAGCCTACGACAACGTGCTACTTGCTCTTCTGTCCGTTCTTTGCGTTACTGCAAAAAACTGCTTACTTACTGCCCACAATGCATCGCGCCATGTCTACTTCTTACTTCTACTACAAGTGAGAACACATGTGTGAACCAAGCCTACTTGCACATTTGTCCGTTCAATTGTAAAAAACGGCCCACAATGCATTGCGCCACATCTACTTTCTACTTCTACTGCATGTGTGAACCTAGCTTTAGAGCAGTAACCTGAAATTGTGCAGTATAAAACAGTTGGTAGAGCTTTGAAAGAAAATGGTTTGAAGGCAGTTGTGAAAAAAAAAGATATCAATTGAAATTGAAAATGGCAAGGTTTGAATTTGCTTAGTGTTATGCAAAATGGACGGTTGTGGTCTGATGAAACCAAAATTGGATCTGATGAGAGAAAATTGTAAGAAAACACCGTTTCCAAACCCATTTTCTTAGATTTTATCCAATTTGATTTATTTTAGTTTCGTCAGACCACAACTCTGCATGACACTGACAGTGATGCAAACGCTATCGCTCTTTGTAGCGGCGCTACTTTTCTGCTAATTGTTTTACGAAATAGCGAAAAAGTAGCGCCACTCCTAAAAAAAGGCATTTTTCCGCTACTGGATAGCGCTACTTGTGGCGCTACCTGTGACATATGCAGCACACAGAGAAATAGCATTTGCATCATTTTTCTGTTTTGCTTTAACACTACAATTTGTAGTGTTACTACAAAATAAAAAAAATGTTAAAATGACTCTAACCATACTCTATGAAAGTTGTTATTTTTGTTAAAAATTGAGTCATTAAATTACTTTTTTGATAATAATTTTTAATAATAATTTTTAAAAATGTAGCGCTGGCAGTAGCGGTAGCGGTAGCGGAAAACTGACACTACCAATACAAAGTAGCAGTAGCGCTGGTAGCGGCACTACCATTTGTCTGAGATAGCGGTAGCGGCATTACTTTTTTTTGGTAGCGCTTGCATCACTGGACACTGAGCAAATTCAAACCTTGCCATTTTCAATTTAACTGTCTTCATCATTGAGACAGTTTTGTCAGTCACTGTAATCTAATACCGTATATATTTCTCAGTTGTGTGTGTGTATCTGTCTGTCTTTCTATAGGTTCAATTATTTGCAGTGCAATTTTCACCAAATTTGAAAGGAACGCGCCAAATGAAATTCTAAACCAGAATGCGGAAAAACATTTAGCCAGTCCCTCTTAGGTCTCCTGAAAATGGAATACCCCAGAAGAAGTCGAATGCATAGTAGTCTGCTCATTCATATGTACGAATTATCAAGCATTCGTAATCCAGGAACTACGTTTTTTTTATGAATTTGAATGGTAAACCGACTTCACTTCCAAGTTCCAAGTTTCAATAAATTAATTTTTTTAACTTATATACTTGATTTTGACAGTTCCTTACTTCCTGCGTCACATTTAACACAAAAACTGGTGCGAACATGTTAATATAAGAAGTCAATCTTTTATTAAATGAAATTTGAAAATAGTGAAAAATGTGTCAGCCAATCAGAAGTAAAGTCAAGATTTTGAACTTGTATTTTGTTACTGGTACTTAGCTTTTAGAAGTAGTATAGGCGCCATCTAGGAGCCAAAAGTGGAATCAATATTGATATTTGAAATAAACAAAATCGATAAAAATAATCGATTTCGTATTAAATAACCCCCATTTTTCATTTATGATTTCTTTTATAAAAATGCTAAATGCAAAATGACTCCATTTTGCATTCATGTATTTTTTTCTTAAAAAATACAACAAAAAATGATTTGGCCACATCATTCACTGATTGTTAACGTTAACGGTAGATGGCATCTCAATGCAGCATCTAAAAACATTACATTCGAACGTTACAGTGTGGTTTAGTTCCGTATCTCGCTGAGAGAGTGCGTGTTGCACTTGTGGTGCAACGATGCCAACTTACCGTGTCGGGAAGGGTAGATTAGATGTTTCCGAAATGGAACTTTGGAACGGGGTGGCGTTTTTTCCCTCGTTTAAAGCGATTGGAACTCTTGGAAGTTTACACGCGCAATGGTGAAAAATTCTCCTATACGTAAATTGGTTATGCATAAATCAAGTTCGTGTCCAATGAACTCGATACGTTTATAACGATGGAAAGTTTAGTGCACCTGGAACACGATTGCGCAAAGTTTTGTCCGCCAGAGGCCGTTGATAGAAATTCTCAGGATTTCTATCAACGGCCTCTGGCGGACAAAACTTTTGTTTTCTAGTAGAAAATAAAAATTATTTGAAGGTTTTGAAATTGTTTAATGATTGTCGTGATTTTTTTTCAGCAAACGTGTGTTGTTAACTATGTTTATAGACATAATTTAGATTTGTAACTTGGAAGTGACCCATAATATGTACTTCTATAAACCGAATCAAAAATGTCGATGAACAGTTGCGTAAATTTAAGCAGTAAATAAATTTCAGAATAGCCAAAAAACTCTTTGACAAAAAAAATATGCAAAAACTTAAATATTTTACCTAGAATACGGTGCTTTTTACGGTAGTTTAATTAATTTAGTTAATATTCCACTCTATAAATGGCGTCACCTTGTTAAATACCGTAACTGTAACGCCATCTATTGGAAAAAATTAAAATGGTTTATCTTTAAAATTAATTTTAAATGCCGTTAACGTTATAAATTCGTCGGTTCATGACGAGCTGCTGTTAAAAATCTTAGAAATTAAAAGAAATTTGAAACTTTCGAAATTTTCATTTTTCTGTTGATTAGTGATTGCTACCGACCTAGTTAAAAATTTTAACTAGGTCGGTAGCAATCACTAATCAACACGTTTGGCGTTTTGTTGCTGATTATCACCCCTTCCAAAATAATACTTCAACTTCCGTAGCGACGACTGTTTCTCGAAACAAGACTTCTACGATCCGTTGTCCTTTAGAACCATCATACAATAAATGCCGCGAACTAAGGTACTGTAGATTCATTTAAACCGCGCCGAAATTAAATCAAAACTTGAATTTTTCCTTTTTTCCTTTTTTGTTTTTTGTTTTTTGTTTTTTCCCATTTTATTTAAGCTTTTAAAAACTAACCCCTTTTTCTGAAATGAGTGAATCGACTGGCCTGGGAAGTAAAATCAAGAACTGGCCAATGCGCAAACCTTTGGCTAAACGCTAAACGCAAACGTTACAAAAAAGAGGATACAAACTTAAAAGTTCTTAGAAGCAAACGTCATAAAAGAGAGGGATAAGTTTTCCCCATGCACCTTTTGTAAAATGCGCAAAAAACGACAAAATTAGCTGAACAATTATATTCACCGAATGATCAAATGTAGCAAAACCAAAGCCAATAGATGTTGACAAACTGTACCAGCAAACAATTAACCCTTTGATGCATTGCAAAATTAAAAAATCAGCATCAAACTGCTTGTAGGCTGCTTTTCCTTAAGGGAAAATAGGTTCCTGTTTGAAACTCAACTGTATCAGTATACTGACAAGTGAGAAGAGAAGAGAAGAGAAGAGCAAACTAATCTGATCAATGGTGGACTGGGTCCAAAATATATACCGGGAAAACTAATAGAAAACGTATAAAGGGTTCCTTACAATTTCCAAAGACTTCAAAAGGGTCCCTTACAATTTCCAAACACTTCAAAAAGGTCCCTTACAATTTCCAAACACTTCAAAAGGGTCCCTTAATGGCAACATTTTTATGTGTCCCTATCAAATAAGGTGTAATTCGAACTTCAAATAACTGAGTCTATAGACACACATACACACAAACTTTGAGAAATGAAGCAAAATATTCGTAACATCAGAAGCACAGTGAACCAGGTAAAAATATCTTCATAAATAAATGGCAAATATTGAAACAGTAAATACTGTAAGAGAGAAAAACTTTATATCAAATAGTCGTCTTCAGTTAGTGTCATTTTCTCTATCTAATTTCAGATGAAAATTACATCAGGACGTTTAAAACGCACGCCCACTGCTTACTTTGTTTTAATTGATCATGAGATCATTGCCTCGACCAATCAAAACGCTTAGAGAAGCACAGAACAAAAATGATTTAACTAGAGTTTAGTATTATAGATGTGTTAAAAATAAGTGCATTCAAACACAAACCTTTTTCTAAAATAAAATTTTTTGTTTTATATTTCCTTCAAATGGACTTTTTTAATGGGTTTTTTTTTAGTGTAATAAAACTGAATTATAAAACGAAATGTGAGTTTCAGGATATCTATACAGGGTGTTTCAGAATTCATGTTACACAAAAATAGGAGGTATAGAGGAGGACCAGGAGATCACGTTTCCACTAATCAAAAATTCCAAAAAAAATTTCCAACAGCAGAAGTTTATTACAAGAGATGCTCTACATGTCCACCATGTCCATCAATGAACAGCTGGTAGCGACGGAATAAATTCATTCTGACTCTGTGAAAGATCTGTGGCTTATTCTTAACGTCTCCTGCAGCAACCACAATGCGTGCAACTGATAAAACTGGTGTTGCATACACTGCTGCCTTCATGTTTTTGGGATTGTGACTACCTGGAAAATTTTTTTTGGAATTTTTGATTAGTGGAAACGTGATCTCCTGGTCCTTCTCTATACCCCCTATTTCTGTGTAACATGAATTCTGAAACACCCTGTACTAATAAAATAGAAAGGATCTTTTGTCTCTAGAACGCTATTACGCTCCAGCAGAGGAATTTGGTTTGTTTTGGTTTATGTTGCACTGCTACCAGCTGGTGTATGGCATTGTTGGCAATGTGTACAATGTGTTGTTTGTTATGATGATATTGTTTGTTGCAGCAGTATTGTTTGTTGCTAATGTGACTGCATTATTGAAATTTTTATTGCTACAGTTTTTTACAACTTAACTGTTAGATCAAATTAAATAATAAATCAGAACAATATCAAAGATAGAATAAATAAAAAATATATTGGTTTTTGATTGACTAACAGTGGTGTGGGGTGCAGAGAATATGAGGTATGGGTTGTGAGATGTGGATGAAGATTGTTGGGTGTAGGGAATGTGGGGTGTAGGGGGTGTAGGGGTAAAAGGTGTGGGTGAGGAGGATAGTATGGTGGCCCAGAGCCGCCAATTCAATTTCAAAAATAAATTTCAAAAATTTCAAAAATAAAACATAAGTTTTTTTTTAATTAATTAATTAATTTATTTATTTATTTATTCATTTTTTTTTTAATTTTAAATAATTTTTTTTTAATTTTTTTAAATTTTTTTTTCTTAAAAAACTTTTTCAAAGTTTTTTCAAAAATTTTCATTTAATTTTCTTTTCTTAAAATAATTTTTCAATTTTTTTTTTTTTCTAATTTTAAATATAAAAAAAAATTTAATATTTAAAAAACTTTTTTTTTTTAATTTTAAAAGTTTTTTTTTTAAGTTTGAAAAACAGATCTCTTTACTGTAGTAAAACATTTTACATTTGAGCCCAGCACCGCCAATATTTTGCCCACAGATGGCG
>JAQFZP010003323.1:0-10582 GCA_034695745.1 Geophilus truncorum | reverse complement strand
ACTCACGGGAATTTGTCCTTCTCACGAGATCGAGGCTTGATATTTTTTTATTTATCTTTTCGATATCGATACTTCAAAGTCACTACGTTTATTGACTTGTTATTATTTTAATCGATTAGTCATTAAATCAAGGTGTTCTTCTTTTTAAAACTGCCATTTTAAGAAAATTTAATAAATAACTGAAGTTATGAATCGAGTCAAAAGTATTTATGTTTTTATTTATTTTAAAGTGTTTTCTTCGCGTAGATATTAATCACTTAACCTAATTTCTTTGCAGAAAATTATACTGGATTCGATAAACTTTATTCGAGGGATGTGCGTTTTATCGTAGACGCACGTTGTGTAGGTGGAACTTAGAATCAGCTGGGATGGAAAATCATGAGTAACATAAGAATTCTTGGAACTAATTTGTGAGTTTCACAGTTTCTCAGAATTTGTATCTTGGAAATGGAAGAAATAAACTCAAAAACAGAGATGTTCAAATTTCGAACTACGGCAGAAGTAATAAAATGTATCAATATAAATAATTCACATTAACATTTTATTTTTTATTTTTTTATCTGTAGGTACAGAGACAAATTGAAGTTTTGAATCCATCTGTTGAACAGCAAAACACTCAATTACTTTTTTTAAAAAGTAAATTAGGCATTAATTACAGTACGATGAACAGCCTAAACATCTCTCTTCGAGCTAAAGACGAGTAAATGAATTATAATTTATAAATTTAGTCAGAGATATGATTAATGCTTGTTTTTGTAATTTCGCAGAGAAATCAGTAATTTAAAAATGGATATGGGCGAGATCAAAGAAACCATTGGAAAAATACTTTTGAAAACAAAAATCGTGCAAGAACAAATACGCAAAGATCTCAGAAATGCTTCACAAGGTATTATTAGTAATTACTAATTTTATATTTATATAAAAGAAAAATTTCCAGTTGAGTGTACATATAAAAAATCATTTCAGATAAACTACTTATAACGGTTAATAAAAATGAAGACACTCGTCGCAGTGCTTTAACGTTAATATTATCATATTTGGATATATTTTCTTTGGCTTCGGCATCCCAAGTATGCCGTCTTTGGCGAGAGTGTAGTTCAAATCCGAAATTGTGGAAGAACGTCACAATATCTATAAATAACAGCATATCAAACGAGTTTTTGATGCGAATTGCCTCATTTTGCACACAAACCGAAACAATTATTTTAAAAAATTTAAGACTGAAAGTCAGCAAATCGAAGGAAGCATTTGAGTAATGATGCACCTAATAGATGCACGTAGTTATGCAAAACAATCTGCACAGCAGCACCAAATTTTTGATTTTTGATTATATGATTAAGGTGTAACTTAGAATGGGGTTTGGAACTGCTTTTACAATCAGCTGGCGAATTTTTACGAACGTTTGCTATAATAGACTGCAACTCTTTATTTACTAACAGGTATGAGAAAATTAGACCAATGATATCAATACTGTGCTGTAATTTTCTCTCCACTTGTTTATTTTTAGAGTTGCTTGGTTAGTGAGTAACCATTGCAGGCATGTGGTCAATTTTATTTACATTAGTAATAGGGATTGCATCACTTGTGAAATGATTTGGTCATTAGGAGCCGGATGTCGCCGAATAAAAACACTTATTATTCCTCCGATAATACCGATGTAATGTTGTTATCAGTTGAATTGTAGATGAGTTGTTCATGGTTTTGTGATTTTTAGGAACAGAAATTACCAGTTAACAAATCGATGTTTGAAGACAATCGGCATTGTTTTTTCTTCTTTGAAAGTTTTGTGTATTGGTGGCCATCAAGTTGATAAAAGGGGTTTGATTGATATAGGTATTTCTGCTATTATAGAATTATTTAAATGCAATTTTTGTTGTTTATTTCCACATAATTTTGCAGCTCGTCAATGTTTGCAATTACAAACTCTTGAAATTGATCATATGGGAGAAATCCGTGAAAACACTGCCATTGAAATGTGTCAAAATGGATTAAATCAGTTGAATTATTTATATATAACTTTTACTGCCATAACTCCAAAAGCCACGCTTCAGTTTTGTAGTAAGGAAGTTTTCCATGACATAATTGGCACGCCATTAAATTTATTTATTTTGCAGGAAATTGTCCCAGAATTGTTAAAATTATTGTTCAGATAAAATTTTCAGTTTATTTTAAAGCACGTAGTCAAGAAAATTTAATGAAATATCAGAAAACAGTAAATAACATTCAGGTATTAAAAAATGACAATTTTTTTTTTCTTATAATTATCTACGGTTGATATTTAAAATAATTTTTTGCAGGCCTTGACAAAAAATTCAATTATCGAGAGAATGCTTTGTTTAAAAACTGATCAGTTTTTTTTTTTTTAAATTGGATGTATTGAAATTGGATTTTTCTTAATAAAACAAATTTTCAATTTTGATTAATGATTTAGCAAAAGATGGCGTTAGCTTACTGTGTTATCGCGTGTTTGCTTCAGTTCACAGCATCGATCGCTGCATCCGGCAAATTTGAAAATGGCTCCACATAGAAGAGGATCGCTTCGTTTGAAATTAAGACAGAAACTTAATTATCTTAAGGAACTAAACGGGACCAAGAAAGACAAAATCCAGAGTTCTATCTTCAGAAATCGGAAAACCAAAACGGTAAGATAAAAATTCAATTTCTCTATTACTTTGTAAATTTAGAACTCAACTACGACATTCTAAAAGTAGAAATGCAGTAAATCTTAACGGCGATCTTATCGCCTGATATAAATAATGACGCTACTAAAATACTCTAATCGTATTTTTATATTTACAAAAACTTAAGTTGTCAGAACATGAAAACTTGAAATGTTAAACGCTGTAACGGTCGAAGTACTGTACAGTAGATTTATTGCAATTGATTTTAATACACTTTGAATCTTAATGTAGTTCAAGTGATTTTTCTCAACAAAAATATTAACTGAAAACTTCCAAAATATTAAATGACCAGCTGCAGTTTAAATGTCTAAGGCCATCTGCATCAGGTTTTAATAAAGCTGTTACTGAACTCGCACAAAAAACGGTGCTTAATTTGCTGTAATCTATCTATTACATGTGGTCATATCTTTCTCACATTTGTATTTAACTTTTTTCAATCTTATACGATTAATTGTATCTTACAATTATCTACATTTTTTTCATATGGCATTCAGTTATTTTTAAATAGTAATTCAACATGCAATGATCTACACACAAACAACATACTTTATTTACAACAACTTAGATTTTTAAAAACAAAATTAATAAATAACCCAAAGAAAAATCAGAAAGTGTAATCACATATCACATTCTCCCCACTCAAAGAGTGGCAACGTTCCAAAAATGGATCAATATGTGAGAGTAGCATGTTGTTGTACATCAGTAACAGTGCAGCGGTGGCCATAGCAACGAGTCTCTTGTCTTTTCGATCTAGCTGCCCCCACATGGAGGCTGCCCTCCAATGCCACTATACTCGTAAGCGATCTCAATATTTTTTTTTTATTTCTGTTTTTTCGTTTCGAATGTCCGAGATTAATGAAGATGGCTCATGACTTTACTGGTTTTTTTTTCTTTATGTCACCAGGTTGAAGCAAAATTATGCCCCATCAAAGAATCAATGACTGCGGAAGTGTGTGCGAGGGAACCATTAGCAGACCCAAAAAAGGTAAAAATAAAAAAAAATTATTCATATGAAAATCATATACAGTTGTAACCGGAAATAAGACGGTCACCGCATACACGATGATGCATTTAATCAGTAATAGGAATTTAATTTGATTACCGAGTGGGGCAGAAATGACCTTGCAAACAAGTTAACCCGATGAATACTATCTAATAGGGTCGCCACTTAACCGAGAAAACAGTTTTTCTATTCTCACACGAGACGACAATCAATACGAAACCATTCTTAGGTTTTTTTTGTGCGATAAAAAAAGAGATAAAGAAGCAGGAAAAAATTATTTCAAGCTAGAGTAAACAGGAATAAATAAAGTAGGATCTAAGAAAAGAAATATATTATGATGTACTGCAAGTTCATGTTGAAGCAGAAAGATGAGTCATTTCAGAGAGGATATTAACAGCAGCCAGCTTTTGATCTTGGTTACATGTTACATCGACTGTGGCTGTGGACAGTGTTCCTTATGTGCTCTTCGTATCACGGTCAATAGATCAGGCCAATCAAAAAGAAATTCATTTTTTTTAAATTAGTCACAGTTTTTTTGGTATTGACCTGATTGAGATTTAAATTCAAGTATTTGAACTTGGACGTCTAACAGTTGACATGGTTGGGGATAAGTGTAGATTGGAGATAACCAGATGGAGGATTATACCACCATTGGTAAGATTTCTTTCTGTTATTTTTATTTAACCCTAAAATTTAATTTTTTTAAAAAGATAATTTTCTGAGAAATGTTTTTTGAAGTTGAAACTGTTGCAGCTGCCACTGAATTGCAAAATTGTGGTATGGGTGTTTGCTAATAAGTACTTTGGATTTCTCTGGAGGTGGTAAAGTGATCCTTGTTGAGATCATAAGATTTTTTTTTTTTAATAGTTTCTTCATAAACTAAACAAAAAAAAAAAAATTAAGTTTCCGGCTCTGACCCCAGCTGCAAAAGGGTGTCCTAGGTTTTTATGTCATAAAGGAACAAAAGTATAGCTAAGTTCAAGGGGAATAAACTGAAAAGAATTTTTGATCGTAAAGTAAAATGTAAAGGGTCAAATTTAATTATTATTTTTTTTGAATTTTGGAAGTGACGTCATTATAGGATTTAGAGAATGACAATTGATTTTTAATAACACTACAAACAAATTAAATCACCTTGTCTTGACGTCGTGAGGAAATTGAGAATTCAATTAGGGTTGTGATTCATTATTCAGCCGGATGCAAGCAGTTCGAAGCGATGGGACTTACACTGAGATTAAAAAGGACCATATCGTTTCTCATAGCCTTATCTCATTATCCGCCAAAAAAAGTTGTTTATACAGCGTATAAACAAACCGAACCGGACTACCCTTAAATTGCATTCCCTTATTTTTTTTTTGCAATTTAAACTCTAAATAAATAGACTATAAAAGCAAAAATAAAAACCAATACAAAAATAAATTGCTTCTATTTTGACAATTTAAACCACAAAGCCCAATTATCCAAACAGAAGTTCATTGTACTCTCAACTCAGCACCCTCTTCTGAGCTTCAAAACAGTTAGATAGGATGAGGTTGAGAGTCAGGAAAGCATTACCCATAATTCATCACGATGCGTTGGCTCCAAGCCTGAGTGTATTTGTGCAGAGAGCGGTTACCGGCTGAGTTGACACGGTTGGCTCCGGGCTAACGAAGCAAGTGCAGCTGATCTTGTTGCTCGAGGAGGAAACCACGTGCATTTGCTTGGCAAGGGTAGAACGCGCCAGACGAAGAAAGTTGTTTCTGACGGATCAAGGAAAAAAGGGACGCGTTGTGAAAAGTGGATTTGAAAAGGATTTCCTGTCGGGACTCGTTGCCAAGTGATTGTTTGTGCTCGGATTGAGAATAGAGTGAGCGGTTGTAAAGAAATCAAAATAGAAGAAGAATCCCCGCTCGAGGGGGTCTCTGCTTGAGGTCTGTAGGAAAAGAGATCAAGGGCAACTCGGTTTTCAAAATGAACGATTTTGCAAGATAAACCGAAAGGGGAAAAAAAAATCACTTTTTCCAAGTTTGAACTGGGTTAATTCACATATTGATGATGAATTCGTGTTTCGGACCGCTTTATTCACTGGGACGAGCGTCTAGTCCCCCATTACAACTCGCCGTGCCCAAGCTGGAAGTGATCGAGGATTTAGATTTGTATTTTATTCGCCAAATTGCACATAGTTTAAAGGTGAGTTGCATTGTTTTCGTTGGTTTGTGGTTTTCGGTATAGAGGAATGTCAGCTGGGTGGGAATAAATATAGTCTAGTGTTGAAAGGTTAGTAAGGAAAGGGTTAATTGATTTACGAACGTAGGTGGTGGCTGTAACAATTTGGCGTGTTGCCGGTGGCTCGGTGAAGCAACGCAGTAATTATGATGAATAATATAAGAATTAATTCAACATCTGCTGCTGATTTAGAGACTTTTTTGATCCGAGTGAACCCATTTTTCGAAATTAGTTTCTCACAAAGGACGATGAAAAAACGGGGTTACGAAATAAGCCTTGAATTTTTTACATTCAAGTCTGTCGGATTAATAATTTAGACGACATCCTTGAACCTGATGAGTCCATGTGGTCATAACGCTAATTTGATGCCTGGGGTAGAGATTTAAAGTGATTCTAAGTTACTTAATTTTATTTATGCATTTAAAGAAATTAAAGCTTGAGAATGATGAGGGTTGTAGACTTATAGGTTTTGATCTCCCCCAAGGCATGACTCATGTCAAAGCGAGTTTTGTTTCGAACCAAATTGGGAAGGGAAATGATGAAAGAAAGAAATTAATCGATAAGACAAAAATATAAAACAGCAATATGTTTGAGCTGAAAATTGGATTTACTATCGACTCGAACATGTGTGAAACGATGTTATCTACATTTGACCTAAAATAGTATTTTTTATCCGGTTGTTTGGGTCAGTTTGAAGATTTGACATTCAAATTGTATGCTTGATCTCTGAGATTTCAATTTAAACAGTTATTTATTATTTTATATTGACACAAATAAGTTTGTTTTTTTTCTTCGTGAAATTTTAATGTCTAATTTGGAGGGTTAACGCTTTCTGCAAGCGATAATTGGAGCATAAAGGAAATGAAGGTCAAGAATGAAAAGTATTGAATAAATTAGATGCAGAATTATTTTATCTCGTGATGTGTGTAAAATTATATTTGAATTAAGTTTTGCATTACATAGCGCATCCCAAGCCGTCTGGATGATGACCTAAATAGTGTCAAGTTTTTCCCGTACTTTAAACTTTAATTTTTCCTCTGTTTTGGAAATTTTGTGATTTATGAAGTAGACAGCGCAATATATCTTTCCTGGAACTAATTGTCAAGTACGGTATTGTTAGTTTTTCCTATCCATTGGAGCATGTGATGTGAAGCTCTGAGTAGGGAAAAGCGAAAGGTCAGGATTTTCGACATTTTACTTTGAAGTGTCTTGTCCTCATAAATTACCTTTAGCCCAAAGCAAGCGTGTAACTCTCGGGGAGTGGTGCACATGTTTCATTTCCCCACCCTTTAACCTCCTGATCCATGCAAAATATTAATCATTACGTCATTAAAATCTAATTCTTTAAACTCATTAGCACTCGAAAGGTTTAATACCCATTATGTCGTTAGGCAAGTGGTCAAAAGACGAGATTTTTTTCTTTTATTCACTTGCCACGTGCCACAAAGAAGGGGCGAATAATTCCCAGAGTATAATGAGTCACATGTAGGTCCCTGAACAGCTGCTCATAGGGGTACATGTGTTACGAACAGCTGAAAATCACCTGGCGGTTAAATCAAGTGAATATTATAAGGAAAATTAATATAAGAATATTTATTTTAAGTTAATTTACCGATATAAAAATATGCAAGCTAAAAGTGAATGCTAGGGGGATATTTTTAGTTAGTAAGTTAGTGAGAGAAAAAAATAGAGGAAGTGGCAGAAGTGAGGGACATTTTTTTTCTCTCTTTTATATTGGGTCGTAGAGAGAGTGATGAATTAAAGGCGAGTCGCAGCTGGAGACCAAGTGTATTTCTAAAGGTTCATGATGAATGGGTACATTTCTAAACACCGTGCACAACACATGCTTTTTTTCTTAATCTCAGGATAAAAAACTCCGGAAATAGTCTGATATATAATGACATAATCTGTAAATACTTCCGGAAAAGTAATTTTAGTTTTTTATTTTTTTTTTTCATAAAAAAGGAATATGACCTGGAACAGAAAATAGATTTGGAGATCAAGATGCGTGAAGGCACCACCAAGTTATTGGCTGCTTGTAAACATCCAACACAGACGCTAGAAGCGGCCAAATCATTACTCACGTCCAATGAACGGATGACAGCGTACATGGCTGAATTGCAACGCAGGAAAGCCAAAGAAAGAAAACAAATCAAAGAGTGGGTTGTTGTTTTTTTTTAATTTTAAATTAAAGGAAAGAATAATAAATATAATAATGAATAGTAATTTATCATTTTTTATTTTCTTGTGATTTAGTGTGAAAAAAATTGAACCGTGTAAAGCCAAAGTTTGCGTGTCAGGTGCAGTGTGAACTTTATTTTCCTGTAATTATTTTTTTTTTTAATTTGATTTTTATTTCCTACTTTTTAGATATTCGGATGCCGTTGATTTGGAAGGACAGTGATCATTTTAAAAACAAAGGGGATTATCGACGATTTGCTGTTTTTTGCTTGCTCAAAATTGGCACTGAAATTTACGATACGTTGATGGTGAATAATGTTGATCGCAGCATGACTGATATTACATTCGAGGATGTAGTTGTTTTGTGAGTTCGTTGAAACTTTAATGTTTTTTGGTAATTAATTTACGCTGGTAAATTTGTTTATTATCACAGTGATAATGCAAAACCTGACTTTGAGTTTCGGTTGGAAGTTTATAGTCATGTTTTACACGATGACTTGAGTATAGCGAGTACTCCAAGGAAAATTAAGCGCAAGATTAATGATTCCATCAGTAGGACAGTCGGCAAAAAACTGGCTGCTAACTTGGTACGTTGTGAAACAAGTTTATTTGACAGTTGAAAGTGGTTTTTCTTATATTTTTATCTTTTATTTTTAATAGAAAGATGAACTAAGTTCAGACGTGTAAGTTTCACTTTAAAAGAACTTTTAAGTAAATACTGATTTATTATATATATTTCTTTTAAATTTATTGCAGTGGGCCTAAGTTTGATTTAGTTGCTCATGCTGTGCTCGATTTAAAGGAAGTTTGTGACAGTATAAAAACTCATGACTTAGTCATGGAAAATATAGGTATAATTTTGAAAATTATAATATGAATTAATATTTTAATTACAAGGTTATGAATTTTATTTTCAGAAAACCGACATAGTCAGTTGCCATTATTTGGTCATTTCTGTTGCCGTTTGGCTGCACTGCCAGAATGTTTAGTTGAAGAGAGAATAACTGGTTATTTAGCTGTAGTTCAAGTAAGAGTAAAGCAGAATATACAGTAATAAAAAAAAAAAAAAAAATTTTATTTACTTAAAATTTTTATTTTTTAGGAGGTTGGGGATTTAAGTTGCTTAAGAAGATTGTGGTGTACGCTACGAAACTTTACTTTATCAGTGTGGACTAAGCCGAATGAAGTAAATGCCAGCGAACCACAAATGATTATTCCTATTAACAAGGTATGCAATAAATAATATACAATACTTGCATTGAATTAACCTTTTTGATTATTTTAGCACACCAAAATTACATCGCAGTCTTCTAACGAATACCCATACAGCTTTCGTTTACAAAATACTTCCAATGGGATGACTCATAATGTTACTTTTGTTGTTGAAAATGAAAGTGAAATGACTAATTGGATTGTAGCCCTTACACAGCATTGTCAAGATCAATGTAAGGAAACATGTGTTAAATTTTGACTTTTTTTATAATACCGTAAATTATTTTATTAGTGTTGTGGAAACAAGCAGTGGAAAAAATAATGGAAATTCAATCACCAACGCCTTGCCGTTTGCCATTCGCGATTAGACAGCGCAAAGGATCATTGTACGACGAAACGTCACTGAAAGGCAAGTAAAATCAACAAAATTAAGTAAACTGTATAATAAATATCTTATAATTTACAGATTCGCAGTTATTTGATGATCATCTTAATATTTCTCCTCAAATGAGACCAAGAAGTGCCAGTTCGAGTTCGAGTTCTGGTTCTGCTGCAAGTAGTGCAGGCGGCGGACGGTCGTCATTGACTTCGTTTTTAAGACCTAGGTTCTCCAATCATCAATAAATTCATCGAATCGTACTTTCCCCACTCATTTGTTGTTGTAAATCCATATCCAAACCAGACATATTACTCGTTTAACGGTGTAGCTGCCAGCTAGAGCCTTTTTAATTTCGTTCGTAGTGAATATCACTAGGATAGTTGAGATTGGAGTTGAAATCAGTTGGATAATTTGACTCGAGCTGAATGAAACTTAAATGCAAAATATTGAATTTGCCTTTTCTCAAATTACTCTTGTAATTTTTGAATTATTTTGCTCAATTATTGCCAGCTATTTAGATTTTACCTGGCATTTTTTTGACGTTTGTGTCAACAGGAAGTTATTCTTTTATGGGATTTTACCACAAGGAATGATAGTGTTAGAACACGAAATCATATTGTATTCAAATTCATACACTCAACTTCGAACAGTTCAAAAAAAATTTTAATTTGCGTTGTTTTCTTTACCTACGAGTAATATTGCTGTAACATAATCAGCGAATAAATTATAAATAAAAGTTGTATTGTTATTTTCATTTTTTTTATCATTATAGAAGAAATTTTTTGTTGTATCCAATTTGAAATATCATTCAGTTGCTTTTAATTTATTTTCTTCACTCAATTATAGTAAAAAGTCAATTTTATCATAAAATAAACATCATTATGTAGTTTAACACTAGGTGGCAGCACTTATCTACTCTGA